>JANHFL010003138.1:33902-46345 GCA_032468155.1 Oxyrhabdium leporinum | reverse complement strand
AGAGAGAGAGAGAGAGAGAGAGAGAGAGAGAGAGAGAGAGAGAGAGAGAGAGAGAGAGAGAGAGAGAGAGAGGAGACACAAAGACAGAGAGAGAGAGAGATAAACACACACACAGAGACATTGTCAGCCTTGGGAGCCATATTTGTAGAAAGCCTCTGCGGCTGCCATATTTAGTGCCTGGGAAAATGGGAGGGGGGATAACACAGTGAGCTGAGGAGAGTAGGTACAACAACATCCTTCCCCAGAGTCAAGGACATGTCAACCTACACCTGGAAGAGGAGTTCCAGGAGGAAGAACTTCAGTTGAGATGGAGTTGGATTGGGCCATGTGATCATTGATGGCGGCATGGGGGTGTGTGGATCATTGAATTTCTCTTGGGGAGGGAAAACATGAAACTTTCAGATTCAGGTTTTTCCCGGATGTGCCAACATGACTTCTTCAATAGATTCTTACTTGGATGAACTTTGTTTCCGAGTGCTGAATGAACAAAGGGGTTTTTTATTGGAACACTGACAGACATAGAGAGGGGGAAACTGGCTGACAGGCGAGCGTCTTTGGCAAGGGCGCTCTGGCTTTCTCCGAGCCTGACCCCCGGGGTGTGCGTGCGAGGTTCAGCGGGGCCAGTCCCCTTTTCCTGCTGCCCTGAGCTTCTTAAAGCAGCAGCTGGGTGCTGCAGGCCCATCCCCGTTTCTGTTATCCCGTCCTCCCGGATCCCATTCCCACCCCACCAGCCCTCATCTTAGCGAGGCTGGCGTAGGTTGCAGCCGGGTCGGGCCATTGTCTCAGGGTGGAGAGCAGGTTGTGCATCTTCCCAAGTAACCGAGGCACACCCAGCACCAACAAGGGCCAGAAGAAGCTCCAGCAAGAGCGAGGCGCCGGAGAATCACCCTGGCAATCTTTCCATCCACCGCCATCACCCTTACCTTCTCAGGCCAGGTGAGAGAAGGGAAGGTGAGGGGCAGGGCCAGCCAGTGATGTGACAGGGAGCAGCAGCAGAGGGCCCAAAGAGCCGCATGCGGCTCCAGAGCCATGGGTTGCCGACACCCGCACTATACAGAGAACATGTTTCATTGACCCTACTCAGAAGGCAACTAATAAGAGAAATAGTGAGCAATAACCAGTAGCTTCACTTAGAAAGTAAAGAGGTTCTATCCACAATTTTTAATGTCTATTGGTAAGAAGTCTTTGGATTATCAATAGGGAAACCTCAGGTAAATACAACATTTAGTTAGATTTTAGAGAAAACCTTAGAGAAAAGCTTTAACATATTTTTACAGATAGCAAGAACTACTGTGTCTGGGTTAAATTCCCAATTTGCCTTAAAATGTGTCTTTGAATACACATACAAATGCAAACTAATACTTGCAAGCCAAAATGTTTAAATACTTCCTCAGAGGTTATAGCAGAAAAAGCTCCTTGTGTCATGGCTAGATAAGGCACAAAATAAAACTGATGAAAATGAAAATATTACATGAGAGAAATTTCCAATAAGAAGCAAACTGAGAGTAGACATTAGTATATGCAGAATATAAGGGAATAGTTCAGTTCTCAGCTGCATCCTTAATACTTGTACGTAGAGCTAGGTACACACATAAAGCATTTGTAATATCTGGGTAATTATTTCATCCTAATTTACTACAAAAACAGAACCACCAAATACATAACCACCAAATGCAACTAACATAGTGATTTCCAGTATGATCCACACATAGGGAAACCTCAAGTAAATATGTAGGTTTCTAACAGAAATAAGCTTTACCCAATCCATTAAAAAAATAAGCATTAATGAATGGCTTGGGTTGAGGTGAGTCCTTGCCTAACAATCAGTGAGATTTAGTTAATGATGGCAACGATGACTGCTAAGATTGCCAATACTAAATAATCCAGTACATGAGATCACGCTTTATGACTGCAGGGCTTTGTGGTGGAAATTCCAATCCCAATTACTATAGTTAACCAAGGACTATCTAAAGTACAGTAGTAGAGGGGGAACTATGTGTAAAGGTGACATATACTGACCAGACTGGGAAGTATATAGCCCAGAAAAAGAAAATGCAAACCATTTCTGTATCATACCATTAAAAATGAGTAGGTCTATGTAAATTCATGTTTAGTTTACACTTCTGTGAAAAACCATTTGCTCCTTTTTATTTGTTCTAAATTCTTGCATATTGCCACTGAACATTATCAGCGCTTCATGTGGATCCTCTGATAAAGGAAGACTCAATGAACAATAATGTCCCAGTGACAAAGTCTTCCAATATGCAATATGCCAGTGTAAAAAGATAATTACTCCCTTGAATTTACTAAAAGTGTGCCACCTTTATCTGCAGCGAGTGCAATTAAATATTTCATGTAATGGATAATCCATCTTTCCATTGGTGTATAGGTATTCTTCCTATTTCTGTATTGTTAAACTGTTTCAGTACAGTAACATTTGATGGTTTTCTAACATAAACTGATTGTTCTTGCTACAAATTTCTATGGAACTTAGGTCTGAAATTGGATTTGGTCATTCCAAAGCACTGAATTTGTTGTTCACCATCCATGCCATATTACTGTAAATGCTAGACAAATGCTAAAATGATGTGTTATTATTTTCAAGTTTCTTTCTCTCACTAAACAAATCCCCATGGCATGTATGTAACATATTATGTAGCTGACAGCCAAACAATAACAATGTGTATCAGAGGGAAAAATGCAATGTAAATTAAAAGACACTTAACTGATGAAATTTGCACAAATACAGCATGTACAACAGTTTTCTAAAGAAATAAAGGATAGGCTATTATTTCAGATTCGTTATAGACAGTCTATCAAAGATACAGTCAAAATAATATCAAATGCGCACCTATAACAAGCCTATACTGACAGGATGACCCATAGAAAAAAACATTTTATGTGATGGAATCACATAGATTTTCACAAAAACCTCAATTAAAAGATAAGCTCAGAGGAAAAGGAACATCAATGGCTCTACATTATATTATTTATTGACAACTATGGATGCATGAATGCTAAACAATTAAGTACTGGAGTTACTATCACTATGCCCTGCATACGAAATTCATAAGAACAGAAAATCCTGACATAAAATATGTTCTCACTAAGAGATGGTATATAAAATAGGAGCACAAGTTCCATCTGTTCTTAAAATATTTAACTTATGACTATTTGTTAAAGCAACGTCTGCAAGTTTTGTTGTAAATGAAATTCTTGCATCTCCTTTTTATTAACAAGTCACATTATTAATGAACATATAATCTGGAGAAATTTTATTTTTTTCCAAAGTCCGAATATTCCTTTTGGAAAAACAGTATTTTTCTATAAAGACAACCCTCCTGGAATTGTGTGGAACAAATAAGACACAAAAACAAATGCACTGTTCATACAGCAGCTGAACTATGCACATCTTCCAATTCTAGTGCGTTTCCTTCTTGCTTAAATTTTAAATTAAAAAATTAAAAATATTTTAGTTTGAAGCTAAATTTACTGTACGAGTATGTTCTTAATTTCATAAATTAGTTTATCAGATTTATTATTATGAATTGATCAATACATATTTAAGCTATTGTCTTTAATTGATATTGAAAACAATGGAACACTATGGATATATTATATTTGTTAATGTTCTCTCCCTTTCTCATTACATGAAAGTGGTAATTACTAAGGCATTTTTCTTAAGGCTGAGCTCTGAAGTTAAAAATTTGTAACCTGATACAGAATGAAAATATTTGTACTGGTTTTTAGACTCAGAGGAGGACGACATAAGCAACTATTTGCTTCCCGCTGAAATCAGATTAGCTCTATCCCTTTTGACTTTTCAGAAGTCCCTCAAGACCTTGTTATGTTAACAGGCCTGGGGCTGCCAGAAAATTGGAGACATGTTTAGATGGCGGGATTGTTGAGGTGGCCATTCTTTCTCTGCCCAGGATTTTTGTTTTTATATATTTTATAATATTTATTTTAACGTAGATTTTTATTTTTATTATTTAATATCTGTTGTTTATTTAATTGTTGTACAACACCCAGAGTTGCTTTAGATGGGCAGCTATACAAATTTGAATTTTGATTAATAATATTGCTGTTTTATAACTCAAATTTACAACAATTTCACAAATGTCATTCTTGAGTTCATAAAGGTTAAGCACCAACTACATCCAAATTTCCATGCATCTTAGGTACCAAAGGATTAGTACTTTGTGAACTTTTTTATTTGATAACTTGTAGCATAACAGAACCTCTTTTTAGATTTTGTTCAGTGTAACTATTAAAAAATTGAGTGTATATTATTAATAAAAATAGATGAGTTTAGGCAAGCACACCAATGTCTCCTTTACTCAATCATTACATATTCATTAAATATATTATTTATGTTATCTATTTAAAAATGAGTAATTTCTTAGATTTACAATATATTCCACCTTTCACTTATGAGTTTGAGGCATATTAGTCCATGCTTAACAACCAGTTTAGTGACCGTTTGAAATGTACTCCAAAAAGGCACTTATGACCTGGATTCTAAGTTCCGATGTCTGCCCCCAGTCACATGATTGCATTTTGGCACTTGGCAACTGGACTGCATTTATAGTTGTTTGCAGCATCCTGTGGGCACATGATTTAGATTTTTCACCAGAAATCAGTGTTTATTTCTAATTTCTGGCAAAAAACACCCATTGTAAACGGGTTTGCTTTCTGACTGCTGCAAAACCAATCGCATGACTCAATTTACCACCATGATTCTCACCTAATCCTTATCCTTATCTAAGCTAATCCTCACAACCGTAATTCGAGGGCTACCTATGCAGCTCTCCTTGCTCTCATTTTCCTTCACAACCCTATGAAGAACATTAGCTTGAACAACTACTTCTCTCAACAGTAATAGAGTCAACTAAACCAGCGTTGTATATGCACGAGTTAGTATAAAGAACTCTCACTAGCACTACTACTTCTTCCTTTGATCCTTTACAAAGCTGAGCTGCAGCAATACAAGTAGAATGGCAGTTTTTCTTCCTCAAAATAAACTATAATGGCATGACCAACCTGGCCTCAGTAAGGTATGCGCACACAGTCATTAGTAGTCCATACCGTCTTTTTCCCCAGATTCTGCTCCAACAAAATATAATTATTTGCTTGTTGATTTATTTCAATTCAAAGACGCACATCTCAAATTCAGAATTCTCAGCGGCTAATAGCTAAAATCAGCATAAAAACCATAAAAACCAAGAAATGACAACACACATATAAGCCACAGTAACCACTAGATTCAAATCAAAGTGCAGGCTTTAGTGTATATCCTGTATTTGTCAAAATCAACAGTATTGCAACATTTTATTCAGTTGTATAAGTATTGCCAAGAAATGAACAAGGAAGATGAACATGTATACCCATATACCCATTAGCCACAATTCTTTGGATATTTGATCGAATAAACATACTATAAAACCAAATGAAACTAGCAGAACCTCTGAGGTAAAATCAGTAGCAGGAATAATATATTCAACACATGAAACCATAATGATACTACCGTGTTAACCCAAAAATAACGATTTATCCCAAAAATAAGTCCTAGCCTGATTTTTGGGGTGGACCTAATGTAAGTCCTACCCCAAAATAAGTCCTAGTGAAGGGGTGGCCATGGCCAGCACAGGAGGCTGTCCTTCATTTCCCCGGTCACCTGTCAGCTCGGCCCCTTAATTGCACCCCTCAGATCATCTGAGACAGCAAGGGCTGGGAGTTGCCTTGCATTCTGTCTCTCTGCCTGCCTGGAAGTGTTTCCGGTGCACTCTTGCCAGCCCCAGCCCTGCCCATGGTGCCAGGCAATCCCACAGCTGAGGGCCCCACTCTTCCACAGCTCACCTTGTGGCACTGGAGCAGATGGTGACCAGTTTGTGCTCCGCCAGCCTGGAGCTCGGATGTTGCTCAAGCTGCTGCTACGATGAGGCACAAGGCCATGCGGTATGTCAGAATCGGCTCCCCCCCACACCTCTGTCTGGCTGCTGGACCTGCTGCACCTGCTGCTGCTGGCCTTGCAGGGCCTCATCGGCCTCCTGGCTGCGCTGGTCTCAGCAACTCCGCCCAAATCTCCAGACCAACTCCCCTGCTACCAGCCTACCCTGTGTGAGTTCCGTGGTGGCTTGCAGCAAGACGGAGATTGACACTTCCTCCTTTGTACCCCAAAACTCTGACTTCCCTGGCTACCAAACCCCCAGCCTGCACCCCTCTTGCTGGAGCAAGATGCAGAACACAATGTTACCCATGGAGGCCTCCCAATGCAATGCTCTGCCGCAGCTTCGGAGCAAACCTCCCCTTTCCCTGCACAGGATTGCAAAGCTGAAGGCTTCAGATGGAGCTTTTTTGGGATGTGCATCTGTGCTGGCTCAAAGAAAGGACGATTGGCAGGAAAATGGAGCGAGGGATTTTCCTGCCGATCATCCTTTCCTTCAGTCCAGCACAGATGCACATCCCAAAAAGGCTCCAGTTGAAGCCTTCAGCGTTACAATCCCGGGATGTGCGTCTGTAGGCGGAGGTTTGCTCTGAAGCTGCAGCAGAGCGTTGCACTGGGAGGCCTCTGCAGGTATGAGTTCCACGTCTTGCTCCAGCGGGAGGGGTGCAGGCTGGGGGCATGGCAGCCAGGGAACATGGGATTTTGGGGTGCAAAGGAGGAAGGGACGATTGCCCTCTCCCTCCCACTGCAGGGCCCCCTCAGAGTTCACAGAGGGTAGCACGACTGCTGGTGAAGGGGGTCTTGGCAGGCTGGTGGTGGGGGAGGTGCTCCGGAGATCTTGGCCGAGTTGCCCCATGCCAGGCAGGAGCAGACCAGCAGGGCTGCTGAGAGCAACATAGCCAGGATGATGAAGACCCGCGAGATCAGCAGCAGCAGGTGCAGCAAACCCAGCAGCCGGGCAGAGGCGAGGGGGAGCCAATTCTGATGCACTGCACGGCCTTCTGCCTCATCGTAGCAGCAGCCTGAGCAAGACTTGAGCTCCAGGCTGGCGGAGCACAAACCGTGGTCACCGCCTACTCGAGTCACAAGGTGTGCTGCGGAAATGAAAGGCCCTCAGCCGCAAAGTTGCCTGGCTCTGCAGGCAGGCTAGGGCTGGTAAGAATGTGCCAGAAACATCTCCAGGCACCAGAGAGACTGAATGAGGCAGCTCCCGGCCCTCGCTGTCTTAGCTGATCCTCAGGTGGCGATTAAGGGGCCGAGCCACCATGAGATGACCATGCTGGCCGCCTCCTGCATGCATACACACACACACACACACACACACACACACACACACACACACCCCTCCCCGAAAATAAGCCCGAGTACTTATTTTCAAGCGTAAAAGAAAATGACCAACTCTTATTTTTGGGGAAACATGGTATATGACTTACACCTTATTTACTATCAGGCAGGAGGTCAAAAGAATAGGAAGACTGGTGGTGCCACAGTAAAGCCTCTTTTTGGGTTATAAAATTTTATCACGACTAGAATATTAAAATATTACAATCTTCCCTGTTTAAACTAAACAATCTCACTATTTAAAAAAAGGATACACATTTTTTCCCTTCTCCCTGAATTCAAAAAACAAGCACATATTTGTAAAACACTTTTCCTAAAGAGGCTACTAAAACCACAATTTACATAATTATAAGGCAGTCAAGTATCATTTAAAAGTGTCAATAATATTTGCTAATGCATGAACGGAAGCAATATTTATTCTATATTTTCTCTTATTTTTATTAAGAAATCTGCCCGCAATTGTTGGGAGTAGCAGAAAAAGATTGGAGAAGAAGAAGAGCTGGAGTGCAGAAGAAAGGAGACATTAAGAAACATAGACAGACTGAATGTTAGTATGAATCTGAGCTGAAGAAATAACAATGTTTTGGGTCATTAACACTAACACAATCCTACTCATGAAACTAAATACTATTGTGTTCAACACAATTAACTCCCTAGGAATTCCTCAGCTTGTCAAGAATATAAAATTCAAGATCTAAACTGAGCTAAAGCAGTTATACTTACAGAAATAAAAAAAATACATTTTTGTAAAAGTAGTATGTGTTACAGCTTTTACATCTTAACTTTTTTTCTTGGAATCATAAAATAGAAGACACTAATCATCACTGCAAATAATTTAACCAAAGCATTGAATTCTACTGACTTTATGGGTTGTAGATCAGGCTTGAATCAAATTGAAGTTTATATGGGCTAATATGCAAGCATGCAATTATAAAATCTGCTTTCTATATATGATTATAAGAAAAGAATAACAGGAACTATGAAAAAAAAAGTACATTAGGATTTTTATTAGCTTGCGAACCTAAAAGCTACCTATACAATACAAGACTTTTCTTGCCATTTTACTATCACATCTGTTCAAGGTTCAAGGACATTCTATGAATAGAGACACCTGTTACAGCTAAAGTGGTACATTGACTGTGTTTTAAAAAATGAGCTAAAATTTTGTAAAATCAGTTTCTTAAACTGTCCAGGTTTGTAGAATATGTTGATCAACAAACCAACCTCAAAAACAATTATGGGTAGTAAAAAAGAAAGAAAAACAAATGAACAATTATTTATTTTTATATAGTAAACCTCAGCTTAATGAACATTCGGAGAGATGGAGTGTAAGTAAATATTAGTTCAGTCCAAAATGTAGGTATTTGGATCAATCATACAAATAATAAAAACTAATACAAATGACCAAAGACAGTTTATATAAACCGTCTGGATTATTTCAGATACAAAAAATGTTTTTATTTTGAGGTAATGCCCAAATGGAAATTTTATCCACTATATTAGAAATCTCCTTACTATAGATCTGTTAAAATTGATGGTTTAATTCATGTATAACTGGTTTTAAATAACATAATCTTATGTTATTCTATTACAAGATAGATTGGGAAATTCAGGACTAAGCAAAATTAAGGTTCTCTACCAGAGATGCCAAGCTGCTATGAGGTAGTTTTATAGTAATAAATACCTGGCTGTGACTCTCAGATGCAAGTTTTTTTTAAAAACCAAAATACATTGTCCCTTTCAACATAAGGGATAATTCTTTTAAAAATAGGAATTCAAAAAGGTGATAGAAATGGAAAATCCAATATATAAAAAGCAATGCAAAACTTACATTATTTATGCATCCATTCATTCAGTTTATATAGCTGACCATCTAAAATATGTGACTCATACACTTAAATAGAATATAGTTAGAAATAAATAGCCTAGATAAAAACACTAAAAACCAAATAAAACTTAATTTGTAACAGAGTACAATCAATGCAATAATTGACAATACAACCGGCAAACAGGCTCCATTCCATCACCACTTGATCTCCAGTCAGTATGATGAAGCATGTTTTGAGAACCTTCTGAAAGGCCAACAGGCTCAGGGCCACTATAGGTAGTCCTCGACTTATGACAATTGACCCCAAAATTTCTTTTGCTAAGCAAAGTAAGTTCTGTCCCATTTTACAACCACAGTTGTTAAATGAACCTGGCTTCCCCGTGACTTTGTCAGAAGGTTGCAAAATGTGATCACATGATCTCGTAACACTGCAACCATCATAAATATGAATCAGTTGCCAAGCATCTGAATCTTGATTATGTGATCATGGGGATGTTGAAATGGCTGCAAGTGTGAAAAACAGTCATAAATCATTTTTTAAAATGCCATTGTAATATTGAATAATCATTAAATGAATGGTTGTAAGTTGAGGACTACCTGTATAACCTGTGGGGGAGGGGAAATGATGTTTCAAGCCATAGGTGCTGCAGTAGTAAAGACTCTTCTTCCAGCCCTGATGGGATAAGTAGTTGTAAGAGGGGAGAGGTGATCTCTCAAATAATCTGTCCTCTTACAGTGTAGAGCAGGGGTGTTAAACTCGCGTCGTCAGGGCATCAAGTGACGTATTGCAACTTTTCCCCCTTCGCTAAACCGGGTGTAGATGTGGCCAGCATGTGACGCATCCGGCCTGCAGGCCATGAGTTTGACAGCCCTGGTGTAGAGCTTCAGTTTGAATTCAACCTGAAAACAAGCTATTTTGTATTTTACTTCAATAATTAATTCAAGTATTGCTAATTTTAAAATGCAATAGCCATGACACAAAATGACAAATTAACATATGAATTGAAGAAAATGTTACAACTTTTCACTGTTCAGTAGAATTTAATGTTTACATTCTGCAAATTGATTCAGCAGATGACTGCAATATTTATAATAACAGACATTTTCTTTTCTTTTGCTATGTAAGTACTAAAATAAGCAGAGTGCATCAATATACTGGGGTGACCTTATTCTTTTTTAACTATGTGTTATGTCCAAATATTATTCTACTCACTTAATAAAATTCCTTAAAAATAACATGTAGAGTATACAATTTTATACTGTTTACTGCCCAATCACAGGGATTCCAAGCAGCTTAAAGCAACAAATAAAGGAAATACAGAAATGCCTTCAAGTTAGTCTTAATTCCTGATGACTTGCTGGAAAAGTCCCTCTTGGAAACATTTTTGGATATGGTTTGCCACCGCTTTAATCCTAGGATTCAGAGACAGAAAGACTGACCCAAAGCCATTCAGATGAACTTGTGCTTGAGGAACTACTAGAACTGTCTCCCAGATTTTAACCAACATGCCAAACTGATTCTCATATACAGATATGACTGGCCATAATATTTTAATTCTTGAATTATGCTAAAAACAGGCACAAAACATCGTGGCATCTAATATGGGTTGGGGGAGACAGTGTGGATTCACATGGCTTAGAATAGGGGTGTCAAACTGGTGGCCCGCAGGCCGGGTGCATCATGCGCAGGCCACCCCCACCCCAGCTCTGTGAAGGGGGAAAACATCGCAAAATGTCACGTATGCAGTGAGTTTGACACCCGTGGCTTAGAAGCAATGAAGGCAAAAAAGAAATTAAATGCAGGAAAAACACACAAAGGCACTGATACTATCAGACTCTTCATAAAGTTGCGATACTGACAGAACTTGAAATTAATAAGTTTACATAAACAGTTTAAATAATCTGCATTTTAAATAAATTAAAACTTCTACTATGAACAAAACCTCATACTGTAATTTCAAATCACCATAAATATTTATTTAATGAATTTATATAGGAATGTCTAACTCAAAGTTAATCTAGGCAGTATACAGAAAAAAAAGCCAAAATATAATCATACAATATTAAACACCTTTCAATATATAAAAGTACCAAAGGTTTAAACTGTGATTCACCCATTTATATCATTCTTTCTGTTTGAAGTCAGATAATTGGCCCTTAAAATTCAGTGCAGATTGTCTTACAAAGTTGAAATAATTTTCTGAACATTACTGTTTCTAATCTGTTGTTCTACTTCATATTCTTGACATAACATAATACATAGTACTCACATACATTTATTTGTAATTAAGTAAAGATATGCACTTAAAAATTTTAAGATATTACAAATGCAAGGAAGGCTACATCAAAAAAATGCATTAACATAAGTTGTCTTGTAGAACAGTAAAAAAGAGCCCAATTTTGAAGGTTTGTGGAAAGGTTACCTACTCCGAATGATTTCAGAAATCAACAGTACCGAAGGATTTAAATAATAGCATTTCAGTCGTACATTTTTAAATTGTTGCTAGAATCTTGCTTGGTTTGTAAGTAATGGATGTATCCACGCATATATAGATCCATAGGTAAGTTAATCACAATTTATTCCATTAACCTATTTTTAGGAACTAACATGAAACACACTATAAGTACACGGGTTGAGTTTGCCCAGCACACAAATGCTAAGCTTGTGGTTTTATTGCACCGTGGAAATCCAGACCAAAATCTTCTCAAAAGGGCAAGCAAGTTCAGTCGCGAAGCAGTTTGTAAAACCCGACAAAAGAGAAGGCAAACTTTCAAAACTCCCCAGAGGAAGAAGACCGGAGGGCATGCGTCTCTCGGCTGGCGAGGTTTGCCCGAAAAGGCGGCGGCGGCGGCGGCAGCAGCATTGCTCCCTGCCCATTTCAGTGGGTGTAACAGGGGAGGCGAGAGCAAGCTAGACGGACGGACTGACGGAGACAAGGAGGGAGGGAGGGAAGGAGGGCGAAGGAGGGTGCCGGCTCGCCCGCGGCCCAGAACAATAGAAAGCGCCTCACTCACCGCACACGCAGCAGGAGAGCGACTGCCGGAAGTAGGGCAGCAGCTTGCCGATCTCGGCCAGGCACTGCGGATCTTCCCCGGGGCCGTAGCTGAGTACCAGGCGACTGGCGGAGATGTACAAGGCTGTAGCATTCACCGGGTTCATCGCAGACGCTGAGGCCAACGGCTCCGGGCTGAGAAGAAAGCGCGGCTCCGCGCCCAGGCAGGGCAAGCCGAGGGGCGGCTGCGCTCCTAGCCCCGCATCGACGCGCCGTCACAGCCAGGGCCGGGCCTGCTTTTCTCCACTTGCCTGCTCAACCCCCCCCCTCCCCC
>JANHFL010003138.1:21043-33752 GCA_032468155.1 Oxyrhabdium leporinum | reverse complement strand
CCTCCCCGCCCCCGCCACTTCCACCGCCGCAGCTCTTCCTTGCTACCAGCGGCGGCTCTCCACGGATTACTCCAGGCGGCCGGCCATGCCGGCCTTGCTCCCTCGCCCTCCCCGGGGGCCTCAGGCGGAGGGGAGGCCCCGCATCGGGGGGCGGTGGCAGGATCCGCGAGCCCGGCGCAGGGAGACGGCCTGGGCCCGGCTCTGGTAGGGGCGGGGGCGGCTGCTCCGCCTAGAGTTTCAGCGCGTCCATATTACCACGGATTCCCTGCGCCTCTTCCGCAGAGCTAACGGCTTTGTCGCTCCTAGCCGCCCTCCGCGCAAGAGCCATCCACCACACGCCCAGCTCCAATGTCAATAGCAACCGTTAGATCCAACCGTCACTGCGCAGCCATCACCGCGGCCGCTTAGGTTCGGTACTGCGCATGCGCGGCCATTCTCTACCTCATCGCACCCACCCCCTTGAACACTACGGCCGCCGAGAAAAGCGGGGTGGGGTTCCGCCCTGGGTTGCGCCCTCTCGGGGCCTCCGCTGAGCTTTGCTCCGCTATAAAAATAAGAGAGGCCGCCCCGTTCTCCGATTCGCTCTAGCAAAAGAACCTCAAAAGGCTGGTTGTCTGATATTCAATCTGTTTCTTGCTTATTAGGATGGAAGGTTTGAGTGCATGATAATACCTCTTTGAACATGGACAGTGCCGTTGCCTCTCAGTATGGAGGAATTCATGCATTCCCGTGTTGATCCCAGGAACTGTTTACAACCAAGCATTGCCGAAAACAACTTGGTTTAAGATAACAAATACAGTCGACCACAGCACTGTGTCTATGGTGGGTTTCCGTAAATTACGTAAGAGAGCTAATGAATATAAAATGAATTAAATGTATGTACTTCCTCTGCACAGTGTTCATTATGCAAGTTAACCTGAAATCTGTATTAAGACACACAGATGAATTCTGTTAGTCTGATTATCACTCTTCAAAAGAATGAATTCTAGATCAGTCTACAACACCCAAACGTCTACATCCTGCATAACTTAAATGTCAGTGCATAGGCAGGTGAGAATAAAAACAGGTTACATTTTGTCTGGAAATTCTGATATGTGTCCGAAGTGGCTTAAGATAAAAAGAATAAACCAAGTTACAAGAACAAATGCAATAAAATCTGAAAAGAACCGTTATTGTGGTTTCGTTTCCATAAAACAACTAACATGTTAATCTTGAGACTGGCAGGTGATTATAAATCACTGAAAAATACTAGGGTTGTCATTAGAAGCAGTCATCTTGGATAAACCCAGCCTCCTTTGCAAGTACTTAGATTATAAAACTAGAGGAAAAAATCTAAACAGGTTCTTGCAGCCATTACTAATGGAGTGAGTGGGGGTATATCTTCACCCATTGCTTTTCTGCTTGTTTCACCCATTTTTGCACCTATAACGTAATGAAAAGAAAAATCCACAGAGGCTGGTTTGCACAACATAATAGTCTGGGCTAAAATGGTAGGATCATTTGGTAGGATGGGGATCAATCTTCTCTGTGAACCTTGCAATTGTTTTTGCATATTGTGTGAACAAGGCTATCACATTAGAGCCAGTTTGGTGTAGTGGTTGAGGTGATAGTTTAGGAACTAGGAAATTCTGAGTTATAGTCTCAGTCTAGGTATGAAAGCTGACTTGGTGACTTTGACCAAGTCACTCTTTTAGCCCAACCCACTTCTCAGAGTTGTGGAAAAAAGGAGGAAGGAATATTAAGTATGTTCTCTACCTTGAGTCACTTTTAAAACAGTAAAGGTGGGATAAAAAAATAAATAATACAACATTGTTTTTGCATAACAGGTTGTGCTGTTATCACCTTTAAAAACATAATGTTGCATAGGATCAAATTAGTTGTGGGACCACCTTTTCCCAAGAATATCTGCCTGCCCCACTCCCTCCCAAAAGAAGATCATGCTCCAAGTTCCCTCTTTTAGATCTTGACACCTTATGGAACATGGGAAGTGTGCCTTTTCAGTGGCTGCCTCTGTTCTCTGTTACAATCTTCTCCAATTCTGCTCACCTATAGGATAGCCTTTAACACTTTTCAACCAAGCATTTGGGGCCACTTGAGTGGAGCCATGGTGGCGCATGGTGGCGCAGTGGTTAGAATGTAGTACTGCAGACTGCTTATGCTGACTGCCAGCTGCCTGCAGTTCAGCAGTTCGATCCTGATTGATTCAAGGTTGACTCAGGCTTCCATTCTTTCGAAGTGGTAAAACGAGAACCCAGATTGTTGGGGGCAATATGCTGACTCTGTAAACTGCTTAGAGAGGGCTGTAAAGCACTAGGAAGCAGTATATAAGTCTAAGTGCTATTGCCATTGCTATTTTAGCTGTTTTTATTATGGTCGATATTTATATTCTGAATTTCATATTCATATTTAACCTGTTTAACATTACATGATTCTTTTCTGGTTAAAGCTTGTTTCTTGTATACTGTTCAGTCACATTATTGAGTTGGGGGTGGGGGGACATAAGTCCACTAATATACAAAATAAAGCACTTATATTTTGTGTTTAGTGATTTATGTGTTCACTTGTAGTGATTCTGCAAAGTCCTTTTTTATGCTTCAGCATCATTTTCCGATACAACCTCTTGACATACAGCACTACCGTTGTACTAGTTAACAAAGATTATTAACACTGGTCTTCATTTTATATGGTTTTTATAATGTCTACTTTTGAAAATGTATACTTTAACACTATTTTTTCACATTTTTAAAACATTTTAGAACAGTTAAAATGTTCTTCCAACTTTTGTTATTAAACACTATGCTATTCTGTTGTGCCCATTGAAAAGGACATCACTTTCCTTAAAATTATTTTTTTAAAATCATTAACATTGATAAACAATATAATTTTCTTTGACAGAAACTGAGGCCATCAAGACAGTTTAACAAAGATGCTTATATGCATAAAGGCACAGGAATTACTAGTTAGTTGTTAAAGCTATCTGAAACCATTACTGTTTGAAGATTTCTTAGTCTCATAATAGAATAACTCCATGCTGCAGTTCATGGTGCTATAGGTATGTGTCTATGCGCAACCACCCATTTTTCTATTGTTACTCTACAGCAGGGCTAACTCACGGCCCATAGGCCGGTGCCTCACATGCTGGCCGCGCCCATGCCCATTTTAGTGAAGGGGGGGAAAGTTGCAATACGTCACGTGACAATGCTGTGACAATGCAAGTTTGACACCCCTGGTCTACAGACTTCAGTAAAGAAAAAATCAGCATCATCTTATCCTTCAGCGCCCCCCCCCCCCCAAAAAAAAACCTTGCTTTTTCAGAAAAGCTTTGAAATACTGGCTTTTTATACATACAGATGTGCTTTCCATTTTTTATGACATTATGGAACATTTGTGCTCAGGAATTAATTTTGGTCTTTTTCAAAGTGCTGCAGATGGCCTGCTAGGCTTCAAGGAGGTCAGACTTATGAGTTTCCTATTGTTTACATTAAAAAGAATTGCAATGAGACTTTCACCTTCAAAATACATCTGATTTCCAGGTTATGAACCACAAATCATTAATCTACTTAACCAGAATATACAACAACAATCAATAGGAGGAAAGGAAATACCATTCCGTCTTTTTTACAATAGTAATCCTGTTTCATGTAACTACTGTTGTCAGTGCCGTTGTTAGAAAAGGAGGAGCAGCAATCCAGCAAGTTTGCTTATATCCAGAAGAAATTATATTTCCGTCTTTCCCAGCTGATAGGAATACTAATGCCATTCTTGTTCTTTCCTCACTGCCGTTAGCAGCAGGGAAACACACATTTGTTTCCCACTACCTTCAGGGAAAAGTAGCTGATGCTCCCAGGGTATTTTCTGGTTGCAAACAGTTGTGTAGTTTGCAGATATAGATTATATAGTACCAGCTTAAAACAGAATATTCATCGTCTGTAACATCTATTGACACTTGTGTGTTTTCATGTAAAAAAAGGATACTGTAATGTGGTAAAAAACATTTTCCAGTTTGCTTTGCATCATGTGCGATGACATCACTCACCTGATGTTCTTGTGGTTTCCTGCAGACTGGATATATATGCAGCAGATATATTACATAAGGTGTTGAATTATTTTTAAGTAGATGCTGGAGCTCTCTATCTTTTGCCATTAAATAGACCTTGATGAATCCACTAGATCATGAGTTTAAATTCGACTGTGTCACATGACATATCGCAATGTATCATGTTTTTTGCCTTTGCGGAGCTGGGGTGGGCGTGGCCTGCACATGACGCATCTGGCCTGCAGACCACCAGTTTGACATCCCTGCGACTTGATCAATCATCAACAGTAAAGGAAGAAACAAGAAATATTTCACAGACTAGCCCTAGTTAGCGTAGCCATGAAGGTCTTGAAAGATACTTACATGCCATGTTGTGTCTATACTTACAAAGAGCAACATTTTGCAGGCAGTGTGGTCCTCCTTATGACATTCTAGGAAAACTAAAGTTGGGTAGGCAAAGCAAGATGGGAAGAGTATTGATGCTTTTGAACTTTGGTATTGGAAAAGACATCTGAGAATACTGTGAACACCAAAGAAAACCAATAAATGGATAATCAAACCAATCAATCTAGGGTTCTCATTTAAGGTTTAAATTCACAGGCTCCAATTATCTTACTTCAGACACATTATGCAAACAGTTTCTAGACAAGGTTCTAATGCTGGGAAAGGTGGAAAGAAAGAGAATGACCAGCAAAGGTGAATAGCCTGAGTTACAGTGGCAATGACTGTGCAATTGGAAGACCTGAAGGGTTAAGGACAGATCATCATGGAAAAAAATTATGTGCTCAGTTAGAATCAACAAACCATCAATAAAGCAATGAATCCAGATAGCCATAGTCCAAGTTGTTTTGCTACTAATGTGTTGCTTTCCAAGTGTTATTTGCCATATAATTTTGATTCTAAAGCAAAAGTTCTTGCAAATACCTCTATCTTTCTCTCAAGAAAAACACTTAAGTGTAATAAACTGTTTTACTTTGCCTAATGATAAAGGTAGCTCTGGAGTTGATTGTTAATATCATCAGTGATCTGCTCCAAATGTTATCATCTGATATGTATAAAATTTTTATTAACATTTTTGAAGAATATAAAACCTAACACAAACTAATGTAAAGTAAGAAAGAAAAAAGAAAAGAAAAAAAATGAAAATAGAAAAAAGATATAAATGGCTTTTGATATTTTTCATAGCAGTTATGTACACATTTATCAAATTTATATGAAATTTATATTTCAACTTCTCTAAAGTTATATTACTCTATAATCTATCATCAACACCATACAAGTCCATTTTTCATTTTTTGCAAAATGTTCTTAAGCTTCTAGTCACCAATAAATGTATGATCTGATTATTATGGATAGTAATAACATTCACTACCTTTTCTAAAGTTTCATCCCTAGAATTGCCCCTCCCCCCCATTTCTTACAGGTTTTCCAGGCACTTTATATCTACACTAAATTTAACAATATACTGTTACGATAATTTAAATTGCTTTTATTGAGCTTGTTCTCTGAAAACTTTTAAATTACAGTTATCACCAGACATTTCTTCAAATACAGAATCAGTGTCAAAATATTAGTCTATTTTTTATTAGATTAAGGATATAATATGCACTGGGGACATGATATACAGTATCTTGGTTTGGATTCTTACATTTCTTAAGGGACTTTAAAAATTGACTGATGCATACAGCTACATAGTCTGTTCCATTTTTAAAGTTATTCAGCCTTTTGGCAATATTAAAAATGAAAAAAGGAATGTTTCAGAAGTCCCTGTTGATGGGTTTTTAAAAAAAGTTTTATATTTGATCTCTTTCAAATTAAACTTTTACAACTATGTATAGTTTTCTTATTTTAATTGAAACGGGGCTTTGATTTTTGGAACAGTATTACATAGCTCATCTCTTTATTTACATATTTTTCATGGAGAAGGTAAGCTGAAATGGCTTTCAGGTATTTTACTTTAAGTTCCTTCAGAAGGCAGCTAAGGTATACATTACAAGCACAATATTTTTTTTTCATCACTAAATTTTACCTTTACCAAGAATGTATTCCTAGCATAATAGCGGTTCTTTAATCATTTTTATACCCAAATCATTGTGTTAAAAGCAAACTACTTTTTAAATGAGCACTTTGTATTCCTGAACTGAAAGTTAAATTACAACGTTTAAAGTTATCCTCTGTTTTTGAGGTCATCAGGCTTATAGCTCCCTCTGCGGTTGACTTACTGAACGACAACGTAGCATAAAAATTACAAGGGAAAGCTTTCACTCGCGCGTCATTTACCCAAAAGTCAACAACAACAAAAATGGCGAAACAAAAAAGCTACTCCGGGAAGAACGGAAGTGTCACGTAAACCACTTCCGTCCAGAGGTCGAGTTGTTGCGCGCGCAGATAAAAGGTGTACGGTGAGTGCTTGGGGACAGAAAAGAATTGCGCTTGCGCGTCTATTTTCGCGCGAAAGCTGTTTTGGGCGCCTTTAGTGACGGGCGGGGCTCCGGTATGTAATATTTGGACGCGGTCGGCAGGAGGCGCGCTGGGTTTGGTTGGCGGTGGCGGCGGCTGCGCCATTGGCGGGTAGGAAATGCCGCCAGATGGCGGTTTAGGATTGCAGCTCTACTGAGGTGCGGCCCCCAGCACCACCGCCTATTCGTTCCGGCCCGGCTTGGCCCCGGCCCGCCTGGACCCATCTCCCGTGGCACCGTAGGATTCCCGGGGGCGCTGCCTCAGCTGAGGTAAAAGAGTTAGCGCGGGCGGAGGGAGGGGGAGGGCTCCGAGGCTGAGATCCAAGATGGAGGCGTGAGGGGCGGGGGCAGCGGGCCCTCTCTCTCTCTCTCTCTCTCTTGTTCACACACTCGAGCCGGGCCAGCGGGCGGGAGTCAGAGGTGGAGGGAGGCAACGGTCGGCCGGGCGTCTCTCGCCTGAGGAGACCGCTCCACGGCAGCTCCGTTCCCTCCCTGGCCCTGCCCTTTTACTTCCCGGTGGAACCGGGCGACAATGGAAGGGCGGCGGCCCCACGGGCTGCCTCGCCTCGCTGGCCCTGGCGGCACCTCTTCTGGGCCGAGAGCCCGCTGCTGTGTGCCCGCCCCCATGCAGGGCCTGCCTTCGCCTGAGTGTTCATTTCTTGCTTCGTCTTGGCCGGGCGGCGGCGCTGAGCGAAAGGGACTCCCGTGCCATCTTCGCTCCCTCCCCACCTTATGTAGTGTTGGCGGTGGCGGGAAGGAGGATTCGGGAAGGAGGGGTTACCAAATAGTGGGGTGCTCGGGGGCGACCAAATAAACCCGCGGCTCCATTTCTTATTGCCGTGAAAGCATCACCGTGCCGGGGAAAAGGCGGAAAGTGGGAGGCCATTCGGGGGTGGCGGTGACCCTCTTGGGGAGGGGGGGCGCTGGCTGACGGAATTTGACGAGTTACCTAAAATGTTAAGATTGAGATTTTGAATTTGGAAGTAATAGCTTCCCGATGGGATTGTGGCTCCTGGGTTCTAGGGGGGAAGGTTGGAGGTATTACTTTTTAAATGCTTTAGGGACAAATCATTGTAGCAGGCAGTGGGTTTGATCCTAGCAAAGTTAGAGTTCCTGAATGTTTGAGAAATGAGTGCTTGCTCAATGGCCATGAGAAAAAGTTTTGTGCTCGGGGCTTTCATACGTATGAACTGTGGCTCTTTTTGACTTAAGAATGTTCTTAGATTCTCGTACAGGCACCGTAGCAAAGAGAGTAAATGAATGATAATGAGATAGCGAGCAATAAATGAATCCTATCAACAGCAGCAGTACAACTTATAGGGAAGAAAACAATTCTCTTCAATGATAACTACGGGATACCATTTTTAATATTGCACAAGACTTGGGAAAGCTGTTGAGACAAGAAGCTGAAGAAACTTTGTTTTCAAGGTCTTTGATATATACTCTAAAGAAACATTTTTTAACAATGCTAGTGTGTGGAACATATGGCCCTTTGGTTGTTTATGTACACAAGACAAACTTTCACATTAACAGCATGGGCCTGGCTGAGATTAAATGGGAATTATGAGTCAAGAAATGTGTCAGATTTCTTATTCATGCTTTAATCAGATACATTATTGGTAGATAAATATATTGATATTGTCTGAAATTATTTTGATAAGCAATTTTTGGATAACCTTTATTGTAGTTATGAGATTAGAAGATAGTGAAGTTATTTCCCTCAAGTTATTCACATCATCTGGCTAAGGTTTCCAAAGTTTTGACAAAGTTATCAAAAAAAGAATTTTGAGTTTTTTTCCAAAGACTAAATTGTTACTGTTAATAGCTCAGTATTTTTGAAAAACACATTGCTTGTGACGGTATTATTGTGAGTAGCAATTAGTGAGATTGCACTGAAAAGCGTAAGAATTAATACATTTCTTCTTGTTCCATTAGAGTCATGTAACTAAGCTGTTAAAACAAGTACTATATGCCTAAATAGTAATAAAATGCAAACTGTTTACATAATTAGAATAATTTTGTTCATCTTAATTTTCTTGGAAGAATAGCTTTTCACTTTGGAATAATAAATTCTAACTACTCATGGTGTGATGACTTTTCAAGGATACAGGATGTATAATTTAGATTGCAAGAACATATTTAGTGTTGCCTGACTGTCTTAGGGAAATAAATCATTGAAGTCAATATGATCGACTTAGTTATTTTCTCAGGATTTGTTGATAATTTAAAATATAACTTATTTAAATGCTATCTCAGTAGCATTGGAGATTCTGATTAATAAGGCTAATTTGCAAGTAGGCAGGCATAGGATTATACTACTATGTGCTTGTTAAAATATCCTATTTGTGACCACAAAGTCCTCATAAGGTGACTTACATCTGGTAATTTTAAAAACATTAAAATAGCTGTAAAAATTTGAAAAGCTGATAGAATCATTATCTGGTAGCATAAAACCTTTTAGGAAAATGCTAAATAAAGCAACCAAGCATTGGTGCTTAGTTTAAAATTGTCCTGTAAAGAATGGGTTTATTATAGATCCTTGGGAAAATAATTCTATGTCTGGGAAAAATATTATAGGAATAAAGGAGCCACTATTAAAAGAAAGAAGATTCTTTGAAACTGATTTAAAGGTCTAGGCAGAATCCCTTAGGTGCAGGCAATTCTTCAAATTACTTAATTGTAAATTGCTTTAAGCATTAAAGATACTTTCTCTCTCTCACACAGACACACACATACATATACATACTGTATTGGTAAATCACACCCGTCATAAATACATGCCAGTTGCCAAGCATCTGAATTTTGATCACGTGGCCATAGGGAATGTTGCAATGTTTGTAAGTGTAAATAATGGTCATTAGTCACTTTTTTCAGTGCCATTGTAGCTGAAGTCATGGACTACCTGTATTTTTAAACTACAAAAATATAGTAGTTTATAGCCGTGGACGATGGGAATTGACATGCAGCAAGGACTGGGAAGTCCAAGGGTATATATTACTGGCTTTACATCATTCTACAAGCGTGGTAGCTACATATAGTATTGAGCTGAAGTTTCCGACTTGTTTGTAATATAGTGCTCGGCTGATTTGAACTAAGATTGGGACAACCAGGAATTCTAGGGCTGCATGCTGGACAATCAATACACATTTAAGAGTTTCAAAATCACTTCCATATTGTTGCCAAGAAAACGGAATGGACTCCATAGGTCTTCAGGAATACAACTCAATAATTAGTCTAGGCTTAATGTTCTTTTTATATCAATAAAGGTGGCTAAGAAATATTTATGATGATTACTAATTATTTGACTTGAAGATATAAAAATCAATACAATGCCAATTGAAAAATATTCATTTAAAAATGAAATTTTCATATGAATTGGAATGATTTTAAGTTTTCCTTGAGCTGTGCCAAAAAGTTGCACTTCGATTTCATTGAATGTATTACACTTTCACTAATAGTGGATTCCATTTTTTTCCTCCTCACTTTCTGAATTAGAGAAATAGCAAAAAAAAGGTCAGTTATACAATATATTCCTTTTGTAATTATTCCAATATTACCATTTAAAAATACATTATTTTAATATATGATTAGATTTGCAATTTTTACAGTTTTTATATGTATCAGTAACCCAGTCATTCATTTTGCTGGCCATTTCACTTTTTCCAGCCTCATCCAAGTATGCAGTTTTCAATTCCCAAAATTCTCAGCAGTGAATTTTGTACGTAGGAAATTCTGAAAGCAGAAGTAATTCAGGCTGAGAAAGTAATCAGGAGAAAGTGGAAGGGGTAAAGAGAGGAAAAGAGGTTTGGCCATATAGTAAAACAATGAAACTGATAGTTAAATGAAATATGTGTATAGACAAGTCTGTATGTAATATTAACCTTTAAACTTTTGCAGGCAAGTCTTAGATTTCTACTGAATTCATAAAACATGAGAAGCTAAAATGTTATAAAAATGCAGTTGGTTAGTATTAGTGTTGACGTTAACTTACAGTTTAGTCTGTTGTATGAACAGTTATATTTGGTTCTGTTAAGGACAAGTTATACTTTTGTAATATAGAAAATTTATATTACTTTCTAGTACTGTAAAATATTTTCAAAATTCCTCTATGGAAATATAAGGCAGTAGCATAATATGGAAATTAAAATTTACAGAAAAATTAAAGCTAAAAACTTTGTTCCTAGGGAAAAATAAGTTATTTTTATTAAGTTTAAACATATGTGGATATTACATTGAGCAGGCATTTTTTAAATTTTCTAATAAAATCTTTTTAGGAATAAATGAATTGCTGTCCACTCTTCTAAAATACCTGATTGTTTAAAGCTTCCTTAGACTCCTAGGAGACCTATACGAATCATGAACAAACAAGGCATTAAATGTTTCTTCCTCTTACACTAAAAATGATAGTCCCCCACACTCTTGCAAAAACTGTACTCTGTCAGTATAAGAAATGAAATAAACTTGTGAAGCGCATAATTTTTAAGATCATTTGTGTGTGTCGAGTATGTGGAAACAAATGACTTATATTAACAATAAAATAAAAGACTATAATGGCAATAAAGTGCCAGAGGGAAGTTCTGAAGATGGTAAATACATGCCTTGCTCCTGTAGTAGTAGTAGTTGTTGTTTTCATACTTTGAACAGTTGTTGCACAAGGTAGTCAGTATGTGAAGTCTACCTGTGTAGGGAGGGAAAAGTGTAGGGTTTTCCAAACTAAGGTTTGGAAATAGGTTACAAATATTTTCCTAAATTTTTTTTTTCTCCAGGTCTTCAGATTTCTATATGTTAATGATTTCTCTAAGGCAAGATTAACATGAATGTATATTTTGGGCCAAAAGTTAAAGAAAACAGCCACATTCCTTCCAGACGTTTTGGACTCTGATGCCTGTATGCTTCACCCTGCATTATCAGTGGTCAGGCTTTCTGTGGTTTGCAGCTTATCTAACATATTTGAAGGACCTGAAGTTGCCTTTAGCCGCAAATGTTAAGTTGTTGAAAATTAATTTCCATAAATATGTTTTGATTTCACATTGAATTCTCGGTTTCAATGTACTCTGGCTTGGCATATAAGATTTCTTTATGCAAAATAATTGTTATTTTATGAAAAGTAAGTTTTTGTACAAGGTCCAAAATGCTCAGCATACACAGTTATGATAAATATAGTATTTGTAGGAGAGTATAATTGAAGATCTTGCATAAGAAAGAAGCAGAGGCAAGTTCTAGATTATACCACAGAGAGAGAGAGGGAGAGGGAGGGGGAGAGATTAAAATTAGTAGTACAATATAAATTCATGTTTTCATGAATTCATTCATTGGAATTTATAAACTATGGATTGTTTAATGTTATATTAATTGGGCTGCTGGATTTAAATTAAAAAAATAGTTATGCATAAATAGAAATTCCTAATGATGGGAAGTAAACAATAGATATTGCGTTAATATCTGTTATTCTGGTCTGAAGATACTGCTTTTTATGGATTAGAAGTAGTCCTTAGTTAATGACCATTCAGGAACCATTGAAAGTTATAATGGCATTGAAGAAGGCGGCTGGTTCTCAAAGTTGTGCCTGTTGCAGCATCTGTGTGGTCACATGATTGTAACCATTGTAGTATCTCCATGGTCACATGATCAAAATTTGGGTGTTTGGCAACTAGCATGTATTTATGATGGTTATAGTGTCTGGGATATGTGATGTCCATTTGCAACCTTCTCAGACGGCTTCTGACAAACAAATTCAGTGGAGGAAGTTGGATTTCATAAATGAAAATAAATATTTGTGTTCCAAGTAACATTGCAGGATCCATTCTGCGTCGATCACCAGTACCAGAGGTTTAGTCTTCCGAGCTTTCAGAGTCATGCTTGAGCCAATCCTCAGGGAACTTTTTTCCATCAGAATGTCTACATTTTGGTAGAGAGAAAATTCTTGAGAATGGGCTCCAGCACAAGTCCGAAAGCTCGGAAGACTAAACCTCTGATCCTGATGACTGATCCAGATTGGAAATTGGATTTGCTTAACAACTGCAATGTGTGTGTGTGTGTGTATGTATGTATGTATGTATGTATGTATGTATGTATGTATGTATGTATGTATGTGTATATATATATATATATGTATGTATGTTTTCCTCTGGTATATATAAAAACTCAATATTCACATTGACATTGTTGTCTGGGTACAATTGATTTTGAATCATAAAGTTTTTAATGCTATTTA
>JANHFL010003138.1:0-12922 GCA_032468155.1 Oxyrhabdium leporinum | reverse complement strand
TTGAACCGCTAGATTGAATCAGCAGAAGTGGCCTGCAGTTCAACACTCTAACCACTGCGCCACCTAGGCTCTATGAATATGGATATATGAATATATATTTTAAAAAAAATAAAAATAAAAAATACATATTAAAAAAAAAGAGGTGTACTGTTTTCCTTCACCGTAAATCTCCCATTTAAGAAGGGCCCACAAGTTCTCACTAGGGTTTGGATCAGGTGAGGAAGGGGCCATGTCATTATTCTTTCATCTGTAAGGCCTTTACTGGCTAGCCACGCAGTGGAGTACTTCGATGGAGCATTGTCCTGCATAAAAATCATGGTCTTGAAAGATGCAGACTTTTTCTTGTACCATTGCTTTGAGCACTGAACACCTTGTACTTCTAGGCACTCCAGGTGGCTTGCAGTTCTGGAATATGGCAGCATTGGAGGATAATGGGTTCCTGGTGATAATGCCCCAATATCTTAGCAATTTCCAGACTGCTGCATTCCGCTGAAAGACTTTTTATAATTTTTAAACTTTTCAGAGTCATTTAAATCTCTTTTTTGGCCCATTTTGCCTGAGGAAAAGAAGCTGCCTAATTATGCACACCTTAATATAGGGTATTGATCTACTTAGACCATAGCCTCCCTCATTTCACAAATACACACCACCTGATATGCTTATATCGACTAAGCATTCAAGTTTATACAGCTTGGAGGTGGAAAATATGCATAAAGTGATGATATGGTCAACATATTCACTTGCTTAATAATTGTGAATAATAATTCTCAGAAAACACTAGACTTCAGCAGTACTGATATTATGCCATTAGTCTGTTTATAAACTCATTTTTTATTGCATTTATATTCCTCCTGTAAATAAAATAAAATGGCAAGGAACTAAGGATTGAATTTCTTTAATTTACGGAAAATAAGTTTGTTAGCCACTGGAAGGCTACTTCTCTTTTTGGAAGTACTGTTATGTGTAACAAGATTAGGAATATTGGAATTCTAGAAGTTAAAACTAGCTTAATTTGGGAAGGGAAGGGAAACATTTGGGAAGTTTTTGAGGCTAAAATGTTAATTTCTTGTGGTATGGATCTTTTTTTGAAGACATTCTTTATTAATACGTTATAGTTTAATATAACCTTTAAATACTTTTTAAAATACCATTTTGGTGAATTATGATAAGATGACATAGAAGTACAATAAATATATTGAAATAATCTTTCTTTTGTGTTTGTTTGCATTTCTTTTTTAAGCTGCAATAGAAATGTCATAGCTTGCAAACATGCATTTTTGATTTAAGACCCCAGGAAAATTATTATTTAATGCTACGGTTGCATGCTAGATCCTGCTTTCATATACTGGCCTGCATGTGATATTTGAACATCAGTTTTCCAGTTTTGTCACAGGTATTATTCTGATTTATCAAAGTGCGAAGAGGAAGGAAAGTATGGATACAAGGTTTATTCTATGGAATGAATTTTGTTAAGTTGAAATTGAACCAAGTCAGCATATATAAGTCAGTGGATGAATAAAGTTGATAAAGTACATAGCAGAGTAATTCTCCTTTATTTTCTTCCCTGTGCAGCTGTGTTTTTCACTCATTCTTTCTTCATTCTGTTTTTACTTTTTTCTTTCTACTTGAAGGGAGAAAGTGTCCTTATATATTCCTTGTATACTTTTGCATGTGAAAGTACTTTGTAAGCATGAGAAAAAATAATTGCTATATGTAACTGAAGATCAATTATGTTTATTATATACAAGGTAACTTGTTTGTAAGCAATTTAATTTTACTCAAAAGTTATTAATTTGATGGATACCCTTTTTTAACCTGATCCTACCCAAAAAAATTTTTAGTATTCTATGTGGCAACTATGTGTATATACTGTCATTGGAGAGAAGCATTCATTTAGATTGACAAGGAGAAAAAATTGAGCATTGCAAGTGATTTTTGAATGAGTTTATTATTTTTAATGTCTGTAATTCACTTGAGCAGGAGGAAACCCCTTACATTCATGGTTATCTTTTGGGGAAATGCAATAGACTGAAGGAAAACATTCATTTGAAATTATGCAGAACACTTTGTAGTTTGTAGCAGTTATACAGTAAAGTTGGGTTTATTACAGATTTATGAATTCTATGCATTTACATTCCGATCTGTGTTATGTAAATTGTACTGCTTCAAAACTTGAAAAATGAAGCTGGTATTCATTATTTTCAGCAGATACTTACTTCTTCTGTTCTGCTTTATTAAAGCATGTTCCCCTGTGACTAGTTCTGTATTGTGAAACCACACATAGTGTGTTGTGGACTTTCAGTATGATTTACATGCAAGAAAATATCTACTTGCTGTATGTTTGTATACTTACATATATGTATGTATATTTATTTATTTATTAAATTTATATTACCTATTCGCCCATGGCGACTCAAGGCGGCTTACAGAATATAAAAACCATATTTAAAACCATAAAACTAATTAAAAAATCAAATAAATTAATATAATAAAATCATAATAAAATCAGCCTCCGCCCCGGCAACAGCAGATCACACAAGCCATTTAATGGGCTCCATCCCGCTCTGGGATATATATGTATATAATTCCATGTGCTTCATTACCTTAATAGTGCTTAATGGTACATATTATTTTGGAAAACTATAATCCATAGAGCAAATTATTGGTGTGTTAACTTTATTTAAAACTAATGCATAGATCTGATTATATTATGTGCAGAAGTTTGAAATACATTTATGTCAAATGTTCATTTACCACAGTGCAAGGGAGAAGAACTTTGAATATTTTTTTTGTGTTCGAGTATATCAGATTAATTAATATTTTTATTCATTTTAAACCATTGCTGTGGGATATGGAATTAATACTATATTTTTGTTTTTTCTTAGCATAATTACTTAAATATTACCATTTGGGAGATGGGGAAAACGTAATAGCTTATCTGCTGCACTGTATTTTTTTCTTAGTATATATTCCAACTCTTTAAAATTCCAAACTTTAACAGCATACTGTTCTCATTACAAAGAATTATGCAAATGAAAAATACTGCTCATGGCCTTAGTTTAAAGTTCTTCTAATAATGTATCAAAAATCATCCTTCCTCTTTATACAGGTAGTACTCAATTTACAACCATTCATTCAATGACTGTTATGACAGTGCTGCAAAAAAAATGGACCTACCACCTATGCCTGAAGTTATAGCCATTGTAGCATCTCCACTGTCAGGTGATTAAAATTCACGCATTTGGCAGCTGCTCAGCAATTAGATGGCAGGAGTGCGGCAGCTCCCCACTGGGTTATCTTTTGTTTTCCTCCAATCTGTGGTGGTAGGGCTGGGGCTGAAGTAGTGGCCCTGAGCCTTTAGCAGTCTCAGCAATTTCCATGACCCCTAAGACTTTATTTTAGCCTCAGTGCTGCAGGTGCCACCAAGAAATGCTGCCTCAAGCCCCTTGAAACGTACAGGTAGATTTTAAAGGAAGTAATACTTCCTAATTAAGTGTCAATCTTTTCTATTGTACTATGTGGATCAAAACTTTGCTTCACCAAGAGTAACTGAATCAGGGATAAGAAGTTCATGTTTTCAGAGATGCAAGGAAGAAGAATGTTGCTTCAGCAGTTATATTGCAGCTGAACAGCTGTATAGGGAGAGTTGGTTTTCCACTTTTCATGGTTTGTGATAATCCACAGCAAGTAAGAGCTAAATTAATGGTAACATATGTCTTTCTTGTACATCACTTTCTTGGCTGTCTCTTAAGCAAGAAAGTTTAAAAAGATATTACTTACATATTTGTCAAAGGAATGTTACATGATTATTGCCATGTAATTTTTGTGATGTTATCCTGTATTTATATTTATGGTGACAATACTGCAATAGGAATTTCTGGTTAAAGGAAAATATGAGTAGAACAACACAAATTACATAAAGGTAGCCTATACTTCCCAATTTAGGCTATATGTTAAATAGAAATTATGAAGAGAGCTTTTGTTACAGTGCCTGTTTTATGAGAGATTACTATATATATAGACAACTATTTTTTTGGCTACTTCTATAATTAATTCATCTCTGACTCATCAGATTATGATCCCTTCCCTCCATCCCATAATAGAACTGTGCATGCGTTGACAATTATTTAGAGCAAGTGTTTGATGCCTCATAGGAAGATTCCATTGCTTTAAGAGAAACATAACACATTTATTTTGAGTTTTCAGTAGAATAAAACAACATCTTTTTTCAGGCTTATATTTAAACCTGAAAAAAAGGTTTCATGCTTTAATAAGCAGAAATGCTATGCTTGTGTGAGGTCTAAAGAGTCTTATTCCAAATCGTTTTCAAAATGTGCATAGCATTAATGCATATATGCACCTTTTTCCTAGACTAGTTTCTAAGATGTTAAACAGATTCATTTTGCTAGTCTACTAGAAATCCTTGATGAATAATTGATAAAAATGAGTAGAAGTTATTTTATTTAAACCAGTCTTTGTTTCATTGTGATTTTACAGTAATATTTCTAATATTTTCTGTTTTTAGTTTTGCTACATAATTTTAATTCTCCATCTTTAATTATTCATTGTGATATAACCATTGTCACTGGCTGCTGAATAAATAATATAGATGTAAGCATCTTTTTAAAACTAAAGTCTCTAATCTATACCAAGATACATGAGCATTATGTGTGAAACAGACAAACATGAATTAGGAGCAATAAGATAGTATACTTTTCTAGGTTACTCATTGCACTGCAGAGTTGACTCATTTGATAAATATAATTACAATACAGAGCTATATTAAGTTATTCTTTCTCTCCAAGTGTAGGATTCTAGCCCACATTTAAGGCATACTTTTAAATCATTGTTTTAAAACCCTGACTAATGTGTGATAACGTATTTTTTACATTTTCTTCAGATAATTTTTTCATAACTTGTCATCCATTTTACAAGACTAGTAGTAGTTTGTAGCAAACTAATTCATACTTCATGCTGAAGTATTTCATATGTGAAGCATGTTGTACTGCATATGTTGTTGTTTCCAGCAATGCATTTGTAAAAATTAGGATGCAAATGAGTACAGGGGAGGTGAACTGCTCAGATCTCCATACATAATCCACCATCCTTCCCAGCCTCAAAAATAAAATATATCAATTGTTATTTTTAGCATCATTCAAAGGAAATATTTATTCCTGTCTTTTTTGTGATCTCTCTTTTTCTCTGGCAAGAATTAATTCATTTTGTCAAAGTGTTAAATCATCTCAAAATGCCTCATATATAAATAAAGAAACTTGCAAAGAACTTGATGTTGGAGAATATCATGGACAACCAATAAAACAAACAAATCAATCATTGAATGAATTAACAGGTCCAACACTTAAGGCCAAAACGATGAGGCTCAGATAATCCTACTTTTGGACACATTATGCAAAAACCAAAAACTGTGGAATATGCTCTGATGTTGGAAAAGGTGGAAGGAAAAAGAAGAAGCGGGAGATCATTAGCAGAGTGGATGGATTTAATTATAGTGGTAATGGGAATATTGGTGAAAGACCAGGTTAGGGATAGATTTCTATAGAGAAAATCTATGTATGTGGTTGCTCAGAGTCGACACTGACTTGATAGCACATAATAAGTCAATTTGCAAAAAAGTCTGGCCTAGAATTAAAGACATGTTTTAAAAAAGATTAATTGCGATTAAAATATCTGTAAATTCAACTTAGTAGCTTCGAAACCCACTTATCCATTAGGGAAATAAAATAATGTCTAGTAAATGCTAAAAGAAACACTTGATGCTTTCTCAATATTCTTTCCTTTTCCCTCTCATCAGTTGATATTACTAAATTATTTGGATATAATTTCATTTTTATCCATGTGTACAATATTTAAATACTAAATACAATACTGTGTATATATGAAATAAATATTTTACATTTATTTAATTTATGTAGTTGCTCATGACAGTTAAAAAAGAAAACAGATTACAATATAGTACAAAAATATATATGGCAGCTAAGAAAAATTATCATATCAATTTTATTTATATCCAGAAGGCCTAAGAGTAAGTTACTAACTTGACACTGGATAAAACAGTTTAACAAGTAAATATTTAATAAATATTACATAATTGATTTAAAGCCCCAGCTCATTGATTATTAGAGCCCTGTTTTATAGCTATAGTTAAAAATCTGGCTGTTGGCACTGTAATGTTAGGATTTTCATGTGCAAGTAAAATTTTTATATGCTCAAAAATATCTCTTCCTGGTTTAGATTTTAAAATAGGTCAGAGAACTTCCTGCTGAAGACTCTTATAAAATTCACAGTGTAATAAAATAGGATCTGTTTCAGGATTAGTACCATTATAGAGACGAATCTTTGAGAGATGGGAATTTTAAAAAAATATCATACAGCATATTCAGTTGAAACATGTTTAATCTGACTTTTGAAAAGGCTATTCTGTATTTACTAAAATATAAGCTATTGAGATATTTATGGAGTTGAAAAATACATCTATGATTATTTCCAAATGTTGCAGATGAACATGATACTTTGACTTTAGCTATTAATTCCTATACTGATTTGTCTTTGATACAATAAATTGCTAATGTCATATCCTAGATAATAAATAATCTTGATCAATGCCAATGTGATTAATCTTTTGTTACTTGTTTGAACCACATATCGACAAAGGATTCATTTGGGATTTTTTTCTTTTTCTAAAAAACATCTGTAATGAAAACTTTATACTGTTTAACCAAATTTTTGTTATCAAAGGGCATTGCCCAGTTTCCAACAGAATAACAGAATTTGGAACACAGCTCAGGACTCTGGATAATTGATTTTCTCAGCAATACTTAGCTAGTGCCTCAAAAAGGTATTTCAGGCCCAATCTAATAAATGAAAGAAGAACAGCATCATTTGCACATAACAAAGCACAAACATTCCTTTTACCCAGTGTTAGACAGTGGCCCTCAACCTGAAGTAGTCTCATCTCCAGATCACTAAGATAGATGTTAAATAATGGAGGGGCCAAGATGCAACCTTGTTTCACTCCATTATTCATTCTAATGCCATCCTAAATATCAATGTAACCAGAAAATGAGCCCTTCGTACACTTGAGGCCCCAGGAATTTTGCACAAGTTGAAGCTTCCAAGTGCTTTCAAGGGCAACCCCATGTTTTTGGTGGAATGTGGTCTGAAACTTGGGGGGGCGCTGCTTCCTGTAGATCCATTGCCATTCTTAAATGTTTCCTCCTTACTGGGAAGATTGATGGCAAACTCCAAGGAGTAACACATGGAGTTACTCCTGTGTAGTTTCTTCATTATTCTTCATCTACACACAGAATCTTGCCAGACTAAAGCGAGTATTTGCGTAACTATAGATATAATCTTATCAACTGCTAGGGAGAGGCCATTTTAATCCTCATGCTACCTACTAGACTTTCCAAACTCCTTTGCCCTCTTTGCCCTCTGGGAAGCCTCTAGACTACATTCCACCACAGCATTGCTATAATCCAAATGAGAGGTCATGAGGGCATGATGACTGTGAGGAAAACCTCCCAGTCCAGGAATGGATATAACTGGTATATCACTTAAAGCTGTGCAAAGGCCCTCCTAACCAAGGCTGCCATCTGCTCTTCTAGCAAGAGTTGTGAAACCAAGAGAACTTGATGGAGTGCCTAAAGGAAAGAACTCTTCCCAGAGGGCTAAGAGACAGAGACAGAGACAGCACAGCTTGGAATGTCTGGTAGGCAGGAAAAAAGTAAGATGGAACCCCCTCCCCCCAGCAGTTTGCAAGAAATAACTATAATCATGCAGATAATTGGTTTAGTCTTGTAAGAATCTTTTGTAGGAAAACAACAAATTACTCAGATGCAACTCCATGTGTTGTTCTTGGTTCTTTGGGCCTGATGAAGACCCCCAATTGTGCACCAGGTTCATCTTGGGTCAATACTAAAGGTTGAAGAACCTTGTCACCGGAAGGCCCAAATGCCCAAAGCCTTGGGTTGAGTGGACTAACAGAATGCATTAATGAGCACCAACTAGCTGTCAGGCAACATGATGAAAACTCCTTATTTTCACAACATATGGATAGATTAACCATAATTTCAACTGGGAAGCTGTGACCATCCTTGACTAAATCAACTCCAAAAACACTAGAGAATTCCCAGAAGCCTGGCATTCTGACAAATTGGCTATCAGTACTGTGCCAAATAGACAGTCAACAAACCAAAAAGAGAACAGATAGACCAAAATTCCTCCCCATCAGCAATCAACATCTTTATGGGCATAGATTAACACCAAGATTAACATACCAAAATCAAGAAGTAAACAATACCCCAATCAAGGAACTGCCAAACAAGCTAACAGTGAGTGGCCCAAACACCACTCCTACTGACACTGCCAGGGCAAGCTACTATACTGTAATATAAATTGAGAACAAACCCCACTCCACACAGATGATGTTATCTAGTCTGGGTAATGAAACATCTGTAAGAAAGCAACCAAACTTAGAGTATTAAGGACCCTCATCGTTCTCCTAGACATGAAAAGTATTGACAGATTAGGTGCATCAGTTTCCTTGGAGCTAAAGAGGGGGGCTCAAGATTCATTTTGAGCAGTTGTCAAGTAGCAACAATTTGACAGCTTTTTTCATGTTAACATTTTTTTTGAGTTGTAAGATAAAAATAAGATACAAAATACAAAAGTAAATAGGAAGGAAGGAAGGAAGGAATGGGAAGGAAGAGGGGGAAGAGAAGTGAAGGATTAGGAAAAAGAAAAAGAAACATTGACTTCCGACTCTGTTGCAGTAAAATAAGGCATTAACATCAAACCACAACTTTCTGTTTTTGTCAGAGGGCACACAGTGAGACAACCCAGGAGCAAATACAGTAAACAGGTTTGTATTTATATATAATGGTTTTATCCCTACAAAAGCATATATACATACGAGTACTTTGATACAGATCTTGAACAAACAGCAGTCAGTAATCAACTACACCACGGAAGCACACATGGAGAGATACGTCCTCACAGGGTCTCATTTATATTACAGCCTCTTAAAGTGGTAGCAGTCAAATCACCCTGCTGACTCATTGCTACCATTGCATCATCATTACAACATTGCAGTATTACAGCATTAAAACTTTACAGCAGTTGGTCAGCTATTAAATCATCATTACCCTGACGGTGTTTTCATAATAATATAAACTAGTTATTTCTATAAGGATCTATCAGTCTAATCAGTAAAACCCAAAACCAAAGTTTCATTCTTTTCCACTTCAAGCACAAAGTTCAGAAGCGGTCTCCATGTGGGAAAAAAATACTTATATTCTTTTCTTTAATCAAAATAGTCAGTTTTGCCATTTTAACCAACTCCATCAACTTCTGCAACCATTCGTCCATGGTAGGAATCGAAGTGTGTTTCTGTTTTTGTGCATACAATAGTGTTGTTTACTGTCAATGTATATAGTAACAAAGTTCCAAAATTTTTTCTACAGGTCTTTTTCCATTAGGCCCAAAAGGAAAAATTCTGGTTTCATCTTTATCTTCATTTTCAAAATTTTCAGTATTAAAATATGAATCATACTCCAGAAAAATGTTTTGCTTTATCACATGGCCACCATAGATGATAAAAAGTCCCTTCTTTACTTTACACTTCCAACATTCATTCGACATACCTTTATACATCTTAAATAACTTGCCCGGTGTTAAATACCAGCAGTGCATCATCTTATAGAAATTTTCTTTTAGATTATAATTTAATGTAAATTTTAAACCCGTCGTCCACATATTTTCCCATTGTTCAAGCATCACATTATATCCAAAATTCTTGCCCACTGAATCATACAAGGTTTTACATGATCATTTTCTAAATTCAATTTCAATAACATTTTATAGATCTTAGCGATAATATGTTCATCGTTTCCACATAGTAAAGTTTCCAATTCATTTTTAACAAAGTCAAATCCATAGCACTCTTTATCCATCAAATCTATCTTTCATTTTTATCCATTAAATTATTGGGACACCAGAGTTGAAATATAAAATTTTACCATATATCAACCAGTCTTTGCCAACATTTCTTTTCTAAAGAAAGCTTCCTGGGGTGACACCCAAAGAGGCAGCTTCGTAGAGAGCCTTGTTTTATATTTATTCCAAACTTGTAGTATGGCATGTCTAACAAAATTATTATTAAAATCAACATTAACGTTAATTTTATCATACGATAAGTAGCCGTGCCATCCAAACCTTAATTCATGGCCCTCTAATTCAAGTAACCTGGAAGCTCACCCATTCTTTTGACCAGGCCAAGACAGCATGCATCAAAATACAATTTCATGCCTGGTAGACCCAAACTCCCTCTTTCCTCAATTTGACAGTTTTTAAATGTAATTGTGGCAGTAAAACTCCTATTATAGTACTAATTGTTTATATTTTTTAAATTGTTATTTATGATTATATATAGAAATGATTCTATGTGAGATGTCAAGATTGAGCACAGCTTCTTCCCTCCTTTCTCATCGTTAGGAAAAGCGTTACTATGTATAGCCAACTAACTACAAATATTAGGTTGTTCTTGTAGTTTAATAGAGTTTTATTAAGGAAGGCTGGAATCTGCTGGAATGTACAAATGCCTAGTATTATTCTGTTTGCTAGTCATGGGAACATTGAGCATATAAGCCTAACAATTTGTAGACGCCAATTCTTCCTTGTGTGTATTTACTGTTGTATATGAATGACCTTGTGTGAACTCATTCGTATTGGTCAATAAGTATTAAATTGCAATTTACTATTATTTGTAGTATACTACCATTGTAGTTGTTTTCCTTTCAGAGTTCAAATTGAAGCTGTTTACCTGCGGTTTCTAATTTCACTACTAGTTGATATTCAGTCACAAGTGGCTTTTATATCCTATACATTGTTTTATTTTTGATACTAGGTTAGATATTCTTAAGATAAATTAAGTTAGATATTAAACTAAATGATTTTTCTATCTGCAAACTATACTTCCTTTTGGTGAATATTTCATTTTGAGCCACTATAAGCTCTGCTTGTTAATGACAGGCATGTTATACTCACTCTGATGGTACTTAAAATGCATAACATGTATTGCTGAAAGCAGTGGTTGCTATAGCAACTTTCTAGTAGGTCACAAGCAATGTTGTATATATATATGATCTGGCTGTTAATGCACACTAATATGCCTGATGAAGAAAAGAGAAATATAGAAGCTATAAAGTAGGTGGTTAATTCTAAGTAGAATTCATACGACAAACAAAAGAAATTACTATAATTTCAGTGTGATAGCATTAGTTTCTGATAAACTGTAGATTAGCAGAATTGTTCATTTAAACATAGAAGTTCCCAAACCCTACATATATAGGTTGTAATTGGAAAGGTCAGATAATAACAATTATACATTTTCCTAGTCTTTGAATAGTTTATTGATAATTAAATTTCCATTTTATCTTCATTCAGCTTGCATATTCTGTTGATGCTGTTGACCCCTTAAAGATCTCTTTTGAATTAGATTATCCACAATTTAAAAAGTTCTGGAAGATGAGGGGACTGACAATTCCTTGTTCATTTCCAATGAGGCAGAAATTAGTTATGACACTTGCGGTTAGATGTAACGGAGATCTTAAATTTGCAGCCAGTGGGCTTGCACCTTTAAAGCAGTTTCTGCAGCCCACAAAAATACATTATAGGAACTGAGGTTGCTATTCCACAGTTAAGCTGGAATATGTATAATTTGGCCCAGCTCAACAGGGCTTACTTGGTTATACCATGCAGTCACTACTTGAGATCTCACATCAAACAGTACTTCCTTCCAAGTACAACGTCCCCTCCCCAAGGGTCTAGTGGACATAGCATCTGAAATGTCACTGTGATACATGAGCTGACAAAGCTTGGTTAGAGACTGGAGAGCCTAGAGCAACCTACGAGATGGAAGGCAGAGGAGACTGGGCAGAAGTTTAGTTATCCTGCTGCTAGACAACGAGAACAAAAGACATCAAACTAAATCCATCCTTTCTCTGTCCCTAACCCCACTGTTCTGGGGAGTGCAATTAATTATCTTTGTGAACTTTCTATAATTCAAATCAGAGTTGCAGATACATCATTCCATCCTCTTCCCTCGTTAGGTTTCCTTCCCACCAGTAATGATCATTCTGTATACACCAAGCATACTCAATTTTTACTGAGTGGATTTTTGCTGTTCCTTCTAGATTTTCTCAAAATGTTTTGTTCTTTCAAAAAAAATATAGTTTCTTTCTATGTGAATATTATGCTTCTGTTTGCTATTCTATATCCTAAAGATCAGACAGAACAAAATAATCAGTGCCTGAAGGCTGAAGGCTTTAGATGGGGAGAAACCAGTTGTGAGTCACCTCTAGCAAGACTAAGTGATTTTTCACCACCACCACCACCCACCCCCTGGGATCAGGAGAGTTGATGTCCCTTACTCTGGTTGAGTAACACTCTTCTCTACAAATCTGTTGTGCAATTTGGGGGTCCATCTTGCTGAAAGAGCCGATAATAGGGTTATCCTTGAACTGGGTGGCCTCAGTCACAGTCATGCATGCCTTAGTCTAGGGGACTCCAAATCCCAGGCCGTGGCCCACTACTGGTCCCTGAGCGGTTTGGAACCGGGCCACGGAAGTGGTGGCCGAGCACACACACGCAACTTTCCCACTTGGTGAGCAGCAGCTGAATGCATGCATGCTCCATTTGCATGAGAAGTTAGCGTGCCTGCCCATAAACTTGCACAAATGGAGCTGCATGCACATGTGCGCTTGCCTGCCGCTCTTGTGGAACCATCCCTCACCCACCCACCCCCGCCATGCCGCAAAACCCGAAATTATGGGGAAATCTGCCTTAGTCGCCTCCTGTTTGGATTACTGCAGTGTGCTTTACATGGGTCTGCCTTTGAAGACCA
>JANHFL010003137.1:107896-135231 GCA_032468155.1 Oxyrhabdium leporinum | reverse complement strand
ATCATCATCATCATCATCATCATCATCATCATCATCATCATCATCATCTTCTTCTTCTTCTTCTTCTTCTTCTTCTTTTAATGACCCCATAATCGTTTGAGGGTGGAATCTGGGCAACTGAATGGAGTTAGCAGAGTGTTTAATGGCCGGATGCCCTTCCTGTCGCCAATTCAGAGTTTTGTTCAGCAGATGTATTCGCATTGTGCCCAGAGAGAGAAATATTTGGCTGTACCTAGGATCAAACTCACAGCCTCCTGATTGTGAGGCGAGAGCTTCACCTCTAGGCCACCGTATCACTCCAAATCTCTAATTGACCCATGTTGGTGAGATTATGGAAACTCAGTTTCTGATTGGTTCTTCATGCCGGTGAATTTGCAGTTGGCCTGATCTGAAGACAAAGTTCCAAAGGAGCTTTTTTTTTTTTTAATTGGGCTTTCTTTCAAACATACTGTTATTTATTATTTTTCAGGTTACACTGCTGAAGGTTCTGTATATTTGTTAAGAAGGGCTGCTTTGTTTGGTGTGATATAAAACTGGAAACCAGGCTTTGTTGATCGTCAGAGTTTCTTCCGTCTTGCTGTTTTTTTAAAAAAAGTATTTTATCGAAAATTTGTAACGGTAAAGAATAATACAAAATGAGATTAAAAGATAAAAGACAGCTAGAGAAAAGAGAAATAGTGCAGAAAGTAAAAGGAGAAAAAAAGAAAAAATGTTCAAAGAAGTAACTTTTTATCTTCTCTAGAGCAGTTACAAAGAGACTTAATATCATTTCTCCCTCTTTGAAATTACAGTATCTCCTACAGATCCCTTCTTCCACTATCCAGCCCTTTCAAATTGCCAGATCCAACAGTTATTAACTGTTATTAACAGTTCCATTTATTTTCAGCAAAATTCCATAACAGTTTTCCAATATTTTGTAAAAAGTACTTATTAACGTATTCCTGATCAGACAAGTCAATTTTGTATTTCTTTCTCTTAGCAGTATTCTTTAAACATTATTACTCCTTAACCTGATATTAAGCTGCTGCACTCAGACCTACATCCATATATTGTTTCTCAGATCCTATTTTTGTTAAGGCTTCAACAATGCTCTCCTTACTATTTTAATCAGATTTTTTTCCCATTTTGTTTTCTAAGCTTTCCACTTTGACTTTAATGTGTTTCACCTCTCCGCTCAATTGTGCTTCAGATTCTTCAAAGGGCTTTGATTTATGTGGGTTATACCTATCAACATGTACTGTGTAAGAAATTAAAACTGAAAAATATTTACGTGTTAAAATATTTATGTGACTTGGTGGACTTGCTAAATGGGTCTCATAGACCTCCAGACTAAACTTTGAGTACCATTGTCCTAGCAGAAGGTACTGATAAGTCAGTTTTTACTGTTGCCAGAAAAAATATGTGGTTATATCCATGAAGTCATGAGCTGAATTCCACTCACTGGAGATTTTATTTTTCTTACTCATTTTACGGTAATTTAGAAACACAGGGCTTTGAAAGCCCTGCAGCATTTTCTAAATGTAGCAAAACCTTCTTAGAAACACAGAAACGGGGAGTAATGTTTTAAAAATTATTAAAAGAGTGTTCAGAGTTGAAGAAGATTCATATGAGAAAATAACATTTTAATAAATGCTCTTGTAAAAATGTAAATTAAGATTGTATTTTATTTGAAAATTATTCACTCATAAGATGAAAGTGGAGAATAATCAAACAGAATTATCTAGTGCAACCCCCCGCTTGGGCAGGGGGTTGGACTAGATGACCTACAAGTTCCTTTCCAACTCTGTTAATCTGTTAAAAATCTATTAGAAGAAAATAATATTTTAAATGAAAAATAATGAAAATATTTTTGGGAAAATGTACATTTTCCACACTGAGAATTACTAAGTTATCTTTGCTTTTTTTTTTTAATGTAAAAGAAATTATTGACTTGCCAAATTGTGAGAAAAAACTTGAAAATAATGGAAAAACATGGGAGAGGGGAATCAAAAAACACAAGAGAAAAGTTTGATGAAAGAAAACTTTTCTGTTATAGTCTACATTGTCATCCAGGTCCACACCAGATTTTGTTTAAATGTTTAAAAACGTAAGTTGTTCATAAACAGGAAATATACAGAAAACAAGTAATACAACTGACTATGCTTTGTAATTGTTGTATTACTGATTGTCAGTGACTCTGATTTTATTTTGTTGCTTCTTACAACAAGCTAAAATATTCTCACTCCTGTTTTTATCTTTATGATACACACAGAGGGAGCAACAGTTTGACAAGGCTGTTTAATATTATGAGCAGGTTACCTTAAACCATCCATTTATATCTGGTATGGGATGACTGATTTAAAGTAATTGACTAATGGGTGTGTTTATCAATATCTATTTCCTACATACATTTTCATTGGTTTAGAACTAAATCCCAACTAACAGTGAGTGAAATTATTCCTCCCAACCCTCTCCTAGCTATTCCTTCAGCTGGCAACTGCCAACAGGTATAGAAAATCTCTTAAACCTCAAACTTCAACCGTCAAGAGGTGTGTGTTGGAGCTATGAATGGAAAATAAACAAACAGAATATTGGATCAGAAGAAGAAGCCGAAGGGACCACTTGCCTAAACAATAATTGTTTTACAAAAACACCTGCCTTTGCTTTATCAGTTCATTCTGGAAAGTTGGGTAGATTCCTTCATATAGCCAACAGGAATTCAGTCAGCTTCATGATGTAATTCCAAATCAGAATTTTGGAATTAATTTTTTCACCAATTTTATTAAATCAACATTTGTACAGAACAGTTTTATGAAGATAAGAACAGACACCCTCCCTGGGTTTCCTGGAGAAAAGTAGAATATTAAATGTAATAAAAAGCTATAAGAATTATTTATTATATTTAATACTCCATTACCCTCTGGGGAACTTGGGCCGTCTCCCATAGGGTTTCCTCGGACTAGGATCCACACAGTTTCTAAAGCCAGATTTGTTGTTTTCGACAATCTAAACAGTGTTGTATAACTTCAGCACTGCTCACATGATTAATACTCCATTCAGATTCCAAAGTCCCAGGGCCCAATTTTGTGTGACATTAACTCCCACCTGAATGGTAAGGAGGTGGTTGTGAATGACTTAGAGTGGCATTTTGATTCCCAGATTTACCTTGTGGAAGAGACTTTCTAATCGGTGATTAATCAGGCATATGTATCTGTGTGGGAGAATTGTGTTGGAGGAGGGAACTCCTACAGCACCCTGGTCATGAATCATTTGAAAAGCAAATTCATTTGGTTACCAAGGGAACATAAGAAAGGAAAGGACTTCCCTCGCCAGGATGACTCGATCTCTGATGCTGCTGAGAAAATCACTCCATATTTTTTAAAAAGAGTAAAACCTGTGACTAAGCAACAGAAGTTATGTAAAGTGCAGGGGATGGCTTGCTAAATCTTATCTTAGGGAGAGCACATGGGGGCCTTCCACCTACGGGGCAAGAGACAACTGTTGTGGCTTCTTTACTCAGAGGGAATAATAAGCCCTGTATCATATAATTAGGAAAAGAAAGTTTAAGTCATGATTGGATAAAGGAAGGCACTCAGAAGGGATTCTCCTTTCTGGAATCTGACCTGGGCATTTTATAAGGCAGGTAATAAATATGTGTATCTATGATGGATGACTGGCAGTTAAAGCCCAGTCAATTTTATGCTCCTTTCAAAAGACAGAAATGTCTTGTTTAAAGCTCTCTCTTTCTCTGTTTTTTTTAAACTGTTGATTCATTGGTAAGAAATGGGCCGTTTCAAATGTGCCCACATAAATATTAAGATGGGTTTATACAACATGCTAAACTAAAATGTGATTAGCAGGTTTATGATTCTGTGTGTTCTGTGAAGTGTGGTGAGTTTATGACTTAGTGTCTTGAGAAATGTAGGTAAGCTGGTTAACTAGTTCAGTTTTAACTAGTTCACCTCATTGTGATAGTTGGGGTGAACAGAGAACATTGGGAATGTACTTGTATGCTGTGAGTGAATTTATACTTTCAGTACAGTCGTCCAAGGTGGAAGGTCATCCCAGCTGCTCAAGTAAAACAAACAGGAGCTTGTATTGGAGAGCAGTGACAAAGCAAAATGCAGGAGGTAGATAATCACTTCAGTTACAACAGCAAAGTTATCATTTTGTACTTGCATGGGAGAAGACAGCAGTAAACCATTCCTGTCTTTTACCAAGGAAACTACATGGTAATCAAAATTAAGTGATTGGCAGTACAGCGGCAGATAGTGAGGTGTAATAGAGCAGAGATGTCCTCAGAAAAGGTATGAGGTGTAGTTACTAAAATATGAACTTATCCTGGGAAAACAAGAAAGCATACCAGGTTAGAAGGCATTCAACATGCCAGTGAGGAGAAGCTGAGGATCTTTCAGACAGAGTACTAATGTGTTTATAACCACAGCTGGATTTAACAAGGTATCTAATTGCTGACTTTGCCATGAATGAAAAAAAAGGTAAAGGCAGAAATATTGTGGGAACGTGGAATGTGAGAAACATGAACAAGCACAACACAGTATAAAATTAAATGAATTGACCACCCAGTAACATATAGGGCATCAGGAAATTGAAATGGCATGAAATTGGAAGCTTTCAGTCAGAAGCTTGTATTGTTTATTGTTCAAGACATGAAAAATGGAGGAATAGCATTGTTTTCCTAGTATCAAAGACCATGAACAGCAAAATAATATCAATTAGACTTGAAGGCAGATCTTTAATATAACGTCTTCATTTATGCTTGCTTCTGGTTGGAGACTAGAATACCAAAGTTCAAAATGATACAGATGAAAAATATAGTTGGACTTTATGGTCTAGGAAACAAAGATGAAGGAGGAAAATATCTTCTCAGTTCCTGCCTAACCAATTATTTCTTCATTGCTGACACAGTTGTCAAGCAACGGGAAAAAAATGCCTGTGTACATGAACATCACCAGATGGAATACACTCAAATCACATTGATTATTATTGGTACAAGGAAATGGAAGACCTCAAAGATATGTAGATCATATCATGAAATTATTTGTGTACAAGCATCAAATCGAGCAAAAGCAGCAGATGAAAGATATTCAGTTTCCATGTTTTCTTGATTACATAACCACCATTTACAAAAGAACATTAAGAATCACTTTGAACTCTTGAAACTCATTGACAGAGAACCAAAGGACTTGTGGAATGAAATCAAAGAAGCCGTTAAGGTTGAAAGCAAAAAGAGACTGCCAAACATCAATAAGCCAGAAGAAAGCAAACTAGATGTCAGTACAAATTACCAAGAAGAGACGGTATAGCCAAAAAAGACAAAGATCTCAGGACGGAATTTAATAAAGAATTTCAGACGTTCAGGTTGGTTTTAGTCATGGCTAAGCAACATGGGAAATTATTGCTGATGCACACCAGATAATTGAAAAGGCCGAAGAATATAAAAAATAATAATAAAGCAATGTGTGCATTATTGATTATACAAGACATTTGATAGTGCCAAATGTGTTAAGCTTTGGTATGTCTGGGAACGCCAGAACATCTGAAACATATGAATGGCCTAGGGAGGGAAGGAGGGAGGTAGGGAGGGGAAGGGAGAGAGAGAGGGAGAGAGAGAGAGAGAGTATAGACATATTTGCATACACCCATTTATCCAACCTACGTTCCGAATATATATTGAAGGAAATTGGATTGGAAGAAGATTAACTTGGTTTTAAAAAATGGAAGAAGGAACCTCAAAAACTTGCACTTTGCTGATGATACTATATTGATGGCTGAAAATGCAAATGACCTGCAACATTTAGTAATGAAAGTTAAGGAGCACAATGAAAGAATAGAACTTGGCTCAATTTCACCATATTTTGGACTCATTATGACCTTTCCTTTCCTTTCCTTTCCTTTCCTTTCCTTTCCTTTCCTTTCCTTTCCTTTCCTTTCCTTTCCTTTCCTTTCCTGTGCCTCTCCTATAGAACACATTTTTTCCCTTGGGATTAGGTTGACCCTGACCTTGCTGGTCTTTTAGAAGGTTGTTAAGATCCAACTCTTGGCGTAGGGGTCAAGTGGTTTGGTGAGTCTATGAGTTACTGTTATTAGGGCTGATGGTCTTGGCCACTATCTTTTATTTTTACTGTATTCTTTAGTTTGTGATTAGGCTGATTTTTAATCCTTGTTAGCTTCCCAGCATTGTTGTGTGAGGTGGGTGGCAGAAAGAAAGAATCATTGTTAGTAATAATGGCTACTTCCATTTCTTTTAATAATTAAATATATACTTTTATATAATAAGTTTTTAATATTTTTCTTCTTTGCAGTTCCACTGACATGGAGAGATATGATCATAACTGACAGCAATGTGCTTATATGCATTTCTGTAATATACATAGCTTGCAAAATATTAGCATTTGGTGTTTTATTTGCTCCTGAAGTCTATGAAAGAATGATACAACATACCTGTGAGAGTATTGAGGGAATTATGCATTATGATGATATATAGATCGGGGCAGAAATAAAGAAGTATAGGGTTGGAATGGATGCAGAGAAAGAAAATTAAAACCCAAATGCAAGAAATATACATTTATAAATAATAATTTTGCTTTAGAAATGGTTATTTGGGAAAATATTTCAGTTACCATTCTTTCTAAGAGCTGTTGCAGAATTTTGAGTTTTAATATTAGATATAGATGAGACACTATTTGCAGAGATACTGTGATATTGATAGTGGGTGCAGTTTCTATTGATATTAGTGTGACAGGCATGGGAGCAGTATCACTTGACAAAATTGTAAGTTGCTATCAGTTTAGCTTAAAAGAATTTATCAATTTAGAAAGGAATGGAGTTTTAAGCATACATTCAAATCTTTATTATGCTCAGTTCAAGCAACACAAATGGTAAAGGGGCTTTTAAAAATGAAAGTTAATTATATCTTCTTTTTTTGCCTATAGAAATGCTTCATTAGTTGATGAGAAATCATCAGCCAAACTTTTAATAGGTAGATGTTTATAGCCAAGACAACCCTCAACAAGAATTTTGTTACATCCTCATGTAAATGAGACAACTGATGGAATGAAAACAAAAACAATATTAGGATACAGTAATGGGATAAAAAAAGTATTTTCACCTTTGGAAGTAGGCGATATGGTGAATATTCAGCCAAATATTTGATGGAAATCTGTTTAAGTGAAACAAAAGCACAAAATGCCTAAGTGTTCTATGATGCAGACTGTGGGTTTGTGTTTTTGTAGGAAGAGGAAAAACCTACAGCGAAGTACAGAAATAATGGTATCTTTTGGACAAAAAGTAGAATGAAAAATATTGGCACCACAACAAAATTTCCTACTGATGCTAGTAAATTTATTAACTTCTTGTGAAAAAGAAATTGGAAAAATGAAAATGCATTAATAGTAAAAATACAGTTGTAACTACTGCTAATAACACATAAAAGAGGAGATGTAGTGACTTTTGAGTAACGATTTACGTAAGTGTAATGTATTCTATAGCCATTTGTGAAGACCAGTGTAAATAACAACAGCAAGTCTTTAGAGGCAAACCTGCTGACTGCTATGTTATTAACAAAGAGATTTTGTTGTCAAACAAAGAATAAAGCTCTTCATATTATTCCTTAGGTCTGTCTTTTTAACATTAATCTAAAGACAGATTTAACAGTTGATAGCCAAGATGTTCTGGCACATTTACCAACCAGAATTGTTGGTGTTCCTGAAGGCATTCCAGGCATCAGGTCCAGCAGTCCCAGAAGTATTGTGCAGTGTCACGCTTGTCTAACATGTAAACATACAAGGGAGTATGAGATCCTTTTGGACCTTTAAATCTGCTCCTTCAGCTTTGGTCGTGGTATGTTCTGTGAGCGATCTACTCAGTAGATAGATAGAATAACTTTATTATCACTTTAAATGTACACTAATCGGCATACATTAAAATGAAATTTCATTGCATACAGCTCTCAAAGGGTCTCCACCTCTAATATCTTGAATAATGGGAACCGAGCTTCCTATAATCTTCTCAGCTGTCCTCACCACTCTCTGTAGGGACTTTCTATCTGAGGGGCTGCTGCTACCAAACCAAACAGTGATGCAGTTTGTTAAAACGCTCTCAGTCATGCCTCTGTAATTCTTGTCTGATTTTATCAATCAGACATGAATGAATACTACATTCGAGGGGAATGAATACCCTCAACAGCTGCTCTTTTTGTATCTTGTTACCTCTAACAGTGCTTCTGCAGGAAAGGTGTAGCTTACTTACAATCTCTTGACAGCAGTATTTTACTCTCCTGAAGTAGTCCTCTTATATATCTCTTCAATTCTACTCATAAATAAATTGCTTGCAAAAATTGTGTTTGACGGATTGCATTTTTATCACCCCAAGGTAGCCTAAAAATGCTGGTTTCTGCCACTGCTATGTCTTGTTCAGCAGGTTTTTAATCTGTTTCCTAGCTCACCTATAGTTATTGTCCCTCCCTCGAGGACATGTTTAGGTTTTCAACTATGATTTCTTCTTTCTCACACTCCCATCTTCATGTTGATTAAATTAAATGTGATCTCACTGATTTGCAGGAAACTTTCAAGCCAAACTTCCAACATCTTGTTTTATTGAGAAAGAAGACTTTTTGAGTGTGAGACTGTCCATGTCCTAGTTTTACTGTTAAATTTAAAACATTGTAGTTGGAATGAATATCTTATAACTATTTCAATGTTCCATTTCCAGGTTGTGAGTCAGATTATCTCCCCCCCCCACACCCCTTAACTTAACCGATTCAATAAATATTTAACTCAGATTTACTCATTGGTATTTCTGTTCACACAGATTTAGAATATTCTTTAATTCTGAACATGCCAATAGCAAAGTCATTTGTACCAGTGGCATCTGCTTCTATCTCTTAATTTTCATGGCAGAGTGAATTTTTAGTAGTTAACATATAACCATGTTGTTATGTCATTCTGGCAAACTATAGACACACTTGTTCTGGCTATGAATCATATAGTTCTCTGGCCAGATTTTTCTACAAAGTCTGTTCCTGAGTTTCTTCAGAGACAAGATATTGTTTTAACGTTTTTTTCTCTGATTGTTCAACACTGATGGAGAGATCTTTACATACTCCTGATAACTGCTTATCACTAGTCCTTTATTTATACAGAACCGCAGTATTCAGAATGGACTAATCACATACTTTAAGTTCACCTAACATTTCATTATTTCTTCAAATGAACTGTGTTAGTTATAAACCTCAGTTATGTGTCAGCCAAGCAAAAATCTTTGCAGCAGATTTGAAGACTTTCTTCCAAAAAGATTGTGATTTTTGAAGGTTTTCTTCCCGGTGTCCCTCTGCCAGAACACCAACTATTCCATTGGTAAATGTGCCAGAGGCACATTCACATTCTTTGAGCCTAATATTTTATGTTTATTTACCAATATTGCCCAGAACACAGTTCTCAGAATGGTGTAAAGTTTAATATAGCAGCTTTTTCTCTTGACACCTCAGGAACAATGTCCCTATTCCAGGCAAAAGCCAAACTATTTACTCATACTGTATATGTGAAATACAAAAGAAGAAATGGTTACTTTCCTCTAATGGTTTTTGAACAGTTATCTGTAAATTCATATAAATCTCCATCCCTAGTTTGGTATCAGGTGATACCGCTGCTCCAGTCTGAGTGGTTTATTGCATTATTGTCAAATTCGATCAACGGAAGCCACATCTAGATTCGTATGATATGCTTGGAGAGTGTAAAGATTCTAGAAGATTCCGAGTAAAGCTCTAGGGGAAACCCTAAATCATGTGTAAATGCACAGGTGATCTTTTGAGGAATTTCAGTTACAGGTAAGGAGCCACTTCATTCTATAAAAATTGCTATGCACATTCAGGACAACCATCAACATTCCAGGTTCAAAGACAGTTGGGCTTGTGTTTCTTTTTGACCGAGATCAGTGAAACATAACTGATTTAAAAAATGTGTGCAATAGAATTTTGTAGATTACTAACATAACCAAAATTTGTAATTAAGACATTTGCTCAAGATTCTACATCTTTTTTTTTAAAAAAAAAATGCAGAATACATCATGTTGGTGATCAAAGTACAAGAATGCAAGTTGTTGCTCGCTGAAATGTAATGCCAGTCCGAATTGTGATTTGTTTTTGTAAAAAAATGGACAAAAATGGAGGGAAATGTTCCCCCACAATTATCTGATATCTTTATATCCCTATTTCTGAAATTTTACCCTGTGGGATATTCATATTCCAAATGGACGTTGCCCTAACATATGGGAGAAGCTTTCTTGTGTAGGAGCAGAGGCCGGTGTAAACAAAATATCAGTCATCTCCACCACAATGAACCTTCTGCTCTCCGTGATTTGACATTTTAATCAGCTCAAGCAGCAAACAAGGCCCTTTTAAACGTAGTGTTTTAGTCGTATAAAAAATGTGACCAAGATTGACACATAAGTTATCACCCATCAATTTTGAAAGAGTTCTCTCTGCTGTGGATAATTCCAACAGTGGAGTGCAGAGAGCCCCCAACAACTTTTGTTGAGCAGATTTCCAAACTGTTACACATATTTGTGGTCTCTTGCCTCACCAATGTGAAGCTTTGAAGGAAGTGTTAGAAATAAATTTGTGTGACACTACATTCATCCCCATGGCAACACACGCTGCACTCAGCATTGGTATGCTTACTCTTACTTTTAGGTGCCATTTAAGGATTGCAGAAAGAATTAAGAAAAGGATACAGCCAGGCTGTTCAAGTTTCAAATGGCCTCCAAATAATATGAGGATTAAGATACTTGGGACAAAAAGGAAGCGCTTTAGTTATTGTTCTACTATTTGGACCACTAGAAAGAAAGAACATATCTAGTTTCTAGAATTCTTGGTTTATTTGATGAGCAGAACTATGCAGACATGTGTTTTTTTTTCACAGACCCATCTAATAGAAAATCCTATGCAGTGTTAAATATTTTCTGAGGGATGGAATGGGTGTTCAATTAGTTCTGATGCCTAGAAACAGCATAATTTATGTTTCATAGGAATCTACAATATCTTTGCTTCTGCTTGCTAAAAAAAAAACCCCTCAGACTTGTCACATCTAGTAGTAAGCATGAGATCAAGAGCCAAATACTGGTAAGTTTTCCTTAGAAGAACTCTATAACATCTGGCTCATTTCTTTAGTATATTGCTGTTGATTTTTATATTTTTTTTACACTTCAAAAATGTGAATACTTCATGCAAATGAAATAGTTTGCCTTCCCTTCAATTGATTACACCAAAAGCCGTCAGACCAGGTATCTAGCTCAATCCTGACTGGACCTTCCAAGAGACTCCACATGATATGGTTAGGAATGAGTTTTTATTCTAATTGTAAAATTAAAGCAAGAGTGCCTCTGATATGCATGTCAGTTGCTCCATCTTTCCCTTTCTCCTTCTCCTCTTCATATAAACCTTTTGCTTTAGGACTTGCCATGATTCATGCTAACTAATAATTGTTTGCTGCCATTCTCTGTATATCAGTCTTAGGCTACCCTACCTTACAGCATACCTATCATAGGCAGAGACATCTGTCTGTCTGTCTGCTTTACTATACATCCTTATTTGTTGATTTGGATGGTTTCTAACTCAAAGGAGATGGATTTAGCTTGGGCTGTGCTTGAAATTTTGCATATATCAAAGCCTTCATACTAGGCATGTCTATGGAGATTCTCGGCCCTCCAGCTCCTGGTTGTCCCAAAGGTGCTTTTTTTTCAAAAGGCAACTGGACTTTCTGGTTTTTCTTGGAAGACGTTTTGCTTCTCATCCAAGAAGCTTCTTCAGCTCTGACTGGATGGTGGGGAATGGAAGGATTTATACTCCTTGCATTTATACTCCTTAGAGCTGGACATTTGCATCCCTTTTGAGGGCGGTTAAGGTCGCCAGGAGGTTTATCTGTGTCTTCAGAGTCACCTGAGTGGTGCAAATGGGTGTGGAGCCTTGTCTAATTCTTTCGTTGAGGAGTTGGAGCTGTGTTTTCTGCAGGATGTTCATGCTAGGCAGCAGATTTGAATGGGAAGGGACCAATCAGATCAGAACTATAAGCAGCTGATTTCCAATGAGGAGACAGGTCCTTCTGATTCCATATGCCTTACGAAACCTGATATAAAATATGAACAAAAATGTACTGGACTCCAGATCTCCAGTTGCATGGCAGTCCTGCAATTCTAGATGTACCTGCTAGTTTTAGTATTGTCTTCAGGAAATCTCGCGTCTCTTTCTATTCAACTTCAACATTATGGTCAAAGTTCATGATAACATCACAACAATAAAACAACTCTATTATTTAGGATCTGGGAAAAATGTTATTGATAGTAGCGTTATCTTTTATTCAGAGTAATTATTTTTGTCTCGTGGGTGCACATGACCTTCAGTATATGAAATTAACAAATTGTAACTACAGTATGATGTAGCAAAGTGATGCTAACAACTGGTAACCGGAATGAAGTTAAGGAGACCGGAACTTAATGGGCTTGTGAGGAAAGCCTAATTATGGAGCAACTTTGTGTTCCTAGACCCCTGCAGTTTGTATAAAAAGAAGAATGTGTAAGTTGCTGTATTTCTTCCTCATTCAGTGGGTTCTTATGATCTACTGGGATGGTGAATGTAACCTCTTGACAATGTCAGAAACGGGTATTTGGTGTGTTGTTGTTTTTTTTTAAATTATATAAAAAGAAATGCAGGGGCAGCTGTACTCTGAGGAAAACCCTCTTCTGTGCTTCTACTCCATGTAGCAGACAGTTGGTGTCTAAACGATTAGTCACTGCAATAAAGCCAAGACTTCTTTCCTTAATTGGAGTACCTCACGCCTTTAGATGTACTGTAAAGTTTTAACTGAAGTGACAGGATGATCAAAGCATCACAATTGGAACCTGGAGCTCTGGGTTGCTATGGAGTTTCTAGCCTTGGAATTAAATGCACATACCAACATATATCATGGGTAGTATATACATAATGAAACGGGAAAGAATCAGAACGGTTTCAATAGCCATATGAGGTCACTGTATGTGCTCTGAAAGAAATGAAATCTTGGTTCATCAATATAATTTGCATGTAAGCAACAACATATTGCTAGGAAAATAGGAAACGGTCAGGACAAATAAATCAGTTTTTCAAATTCTTTATTCCATTTTCTTTTTCCCACTGGCTTCGGCGTATTGATAATTTGATAGATGGGATATAAAGTTTATAGGCAGGATGGTAAAGTCTAAAAGAAGATGGACCCCAACATTTGCTTTCTGGAGAATGTTAAAGAAATAAGCTGATTAACAATATATTTCATTATGGTACAGAAATGTGACAACCAGCTCTTCATTTTTCTAAGAGTTGCATCTTTGTTGGTATGTGAGGATGTTCACCTAGCTAATAGACAGTCTCTAGCAGGATATCACTACTTGGTGATGTGTGGGTGCGTTTTGACACAGGACTAACAATGATTGTTATTGGAGGCTTTTGGGGTTTTTTCCCCAATTCTTGTAACCGAGATCTCAACATTTAGTGTTCTGCAATTTCTCCTATGCACAACTCAGCACAGGACATCGATTTCATTTGTGAATGCCAGTCTTATTGCGGAAAAGGATTCAGTCAATAAAACTTTTGTTGCTGAGGGACATAGCTGATAGGATTACAGAAACTAATCCTCATTTAAAAAAAATAATCTTCATCTATGAATATCGTGCTAATGAGCTTGAATGTGTTTACAAGAGCAATTAATTCAGTATAATCTATTAAAGTGTGGAAATCATTCTTCTTTGATCAGGGCCCTGAGGATTTGCAATAGGGAGTTTTCTATGATAACTATGAGTATCTAATTGTAACCATTCTTCATGGTTAACTTTTCGTATTTTTTTATACCAATATATTACCCCTCATTCCCCACTGCCTGTATATAATTCTGAATTCCAGTGTTTATAATAAATTAATTATTCACCCATACCTGTTTAATAGCCTGCAGAGATATCAAATGCATGTCTTATTTTCAATTAAAATGATTACATCAAAAGCAAAAGAGAGTTAAAGTAGTCCCAGTTGGGGACTTATGAAGCCTTAGAAGACCAGAGGAGGTCAAATGTCATCTCCATCTTCAAAAAGAGGAGGAAGCTGGATGCAGGAAACTACAGACCTATCTATCTGGGCAAAGTCCTCAGGATTACCAAACAGCATGCTTGTGACTACTTGGATAGGCATGCTACAGTTAACAAGAGCCAGCATGTGTTTGTCATAAACTGAGTGTATCATACTGATCTTATCTTCTTCTTTGACAGAACTACTGTTTTAGTAGATTGGAGGAATGCTATAGACCTAGCGTATCCGGATCTCAACAAAATCTTCCACACTATCTTGTGATCTTCTTTTCCAGTAAAATATGGGATAGATAATAATACTGTATTGTAAGATGGATTCACAAAGGGCTGAATGACTGCACCCAAAGAATGCTTATTAGTGGTCCCACTTCAACTTGCCAGAATGGTATCCTGCCTGGATAGCTTGCCGTTAGGGGGTCCTAGCTCTGCTGTTGTCATCCCTATAGGATAGGAACCTATAGGGGTTTTATAGGTTCCAATAAATATCATCTAGGTCAAGATGACTTTTATTGCAACTACTATAGTAACAGAATCTTGCCATTCTGAGCATGCTTTCCCACTGCCTCACTGTATCTTAGTGTGAGCTAGGGAAGGACCTGTCTGAGAGGCTTGTTCAAACTTGTTTCTTGGCATGGGCTCATGCCACACTTGTCTCATCATTGCTTCGGTAACAGCTCTTCCTGCTGTCCTTCAAGGCCATACTTCCTAAGCCCCCTGCAGCTCTTCGCACCCTGGTCCAGAATCATACATGTTCATGTGATCCTGAGCACCTTTGGTTCCATTCCACGTTTACTTCTTTCCATTAATCCTTACATTGGCTGGGCATTCAGGAACGTCACTAATTTAAATTGTGTGTACAGTTTAGGGCATGCACACAGGAACAACCAGTTATTTGAACAGTCAGTTATGATTCATAATCCTGTGTGCTTAGCTAATTCATGCAATCAGGGTCACATATTTTTTCCTCGTGTCAGAATGGTGACCTCACATTTGACAGTTTCTTCCCACATAGTTCCTATTCTTTGGAATCAACTCCCCTTGAACTCCAGAGGTTTAAAAATGCTGTTAAAATGCTTGGGGAGGGGACTTTCTTTGCAGTGACAGTATTTGATAAAGATTTAAAATTATGGTTCTGCTAGGACTAGGAACTGTTTTAAATTGATTATTATATTGTACTGTTGATATTGATCCATACTGTTTTATGTTATTTACTGTTTGTTCTGTGCTTAGATAGATAAACACACAAAAACCATACAATTAATACTTGTTGCCTATCTCAAGGAGTAAAGTTATTTAGTTATGGGTTTTTACCTGCCACAATCAAAGTCTTGGCGGGCTATAATCTTAACAAAAAATCACCACAGCACAGATAATCTTACATAACAGTCAGCAATAAATCATAAATAAAATATAAGGTGACCAATTGAAACCCAGTAAAAATGGATTTATGACTGACTCTCCTCTGTAAGGAGTATATGTTTGGGAGAGGGTCTCCAGATACACATGACTCCCGATTCTGCATGATTCATTGATTAATGGGAAATCTTATTCCTGTTTGAATTTTTTTTTACCATACTCAAAGCATTAGTCGTGCCTAGAGGAAAGTTAATAGAAGATAATGCTCCTGAAAATATGTAACATAACTTCAATTTTACAATACTTTTCCCCATGAAAGTTTTACTTTACATATCTACTTGTGATATATCAAATATGGATTGAGTGATGGAAGTAAATGCTCCACTACTGCCAGAGAAGCTTTAAACTTTGGAAGGCCTGGAGCCAACGCTGACCTGGAGACAGAATTAAGGTTAACTACAACTTGTGTCTCTACTGCAGGAAGCCAGAGATGAAGCTGAAGAAAACCTCCATTCTCTTCCCTTGAATAAATGTTTTAGCTGAATGTGAGGCTTCCCTCCTTCATAGCAAACCTTCTCCCACACAGACAAAAAGCCTGCGTATTTAATTGGAATTCCTTAACACCTACAGGGTAAAGCCTTGTCATTAGAAATATAGTCCATTGCCAGCATGAATCCCTGCACTCCACCCACCTTATCTCTGAAAAAGAAATCCTTCCCCACTCCTCCTCCTCCTCCTCCTCCCCCCAGCCCACATCCAGGAGTCTGTGCAGATTCATCTCAATGCAGTTTTGAATTTGAGGAAAGATGTACTAACTCAGGAAAGGTAGCCGTCTGAACTGATCTTGGCATTTCCTGTGGGACAGATCAGGAGGTGTGTGTATGTCTGTTTTCTCAGAACAACTAAGGCATTCTCAGATCAGGGGTGTGCGGTATATGTGTGAGACACATACATTATTCTACATCTCCAATAAGTATATACTGTTCAGTATATCTCTGAAGAATATCTTTCCTGATTTAACATTTTCCAGCAGCAAGGTAGGAATATGTTCAATAGCTATAGGTAGCAGTTTTGAAACTTCCTAGGTATCTAAGCAGTTATGCCCCTGCTCTTAAACAAGCGAGCTGTGGCCTCTGTGCCTAAAACAAAGGATAGGCGTCAGAACTTCCTCATATCGCTTTTCCCTGACTGGCATGCAAGCAGTATCATTTAGTAGTTTGAGATTTAGTTCCTGGTATAAGTATAAATTTATATTCTTATATTTCTATGTCACTTAAAGCTATTAGATTATGTATGGTTGGAGCAGAGGGGGATAAACGCCCTCTGATTAATTGGGTGAAGCCAAGATTTTCTAACTCTGAACTCCCACATTCAGAGTTCTCAGCAGCGACCCTATTAGGCGAAGATTATTGAAGACCAACCGACTTAAGACCATTTTCCACAGTGACAACCTTTACAGCATCCCCATGGTCATGTGATCAAAATTCAGATGCTTGGCAACTGGTTCATAGTTATGACCATTGCTTGTCCCGAGGTCATGTGACCTTTTGACAAGGAAAATCACCGGGGAAGCCAGATTCACTTAACAATTGGGTTACTAACTTATCGACTGCAATGATTCATTTAACAACTGTGGCAAGAAAGGTCGTAAAATGGGGCAAAACTCAGTTAACAAGCGTCTCACTTAACAACAGAAAGTTTGGGCTCGGTTGTAGTTGTAAGTTGAGGGCCACCTGTATATTAATGGGATTTAATGAACGAAGCTTTATAAGGAGAATTCATCTTGGCATTCTGAACCAATGTCATTTCCTTCTAATGCACAAAACGTATCTTCTATTCCATTCCTGCCTCTTCTCCCGGGTCCTGCTGGGCTGCCTCATCCTAGCAGGAAGGAGGGGCAGAATATTCCTGGGAGGAATGAGTGAAGATTATATATTCCTACCAGGGCCACCCAAAGCATAAAGGCCATCCCAACTGTTCACTTAACACAAGCAGACGCCCATAGTGGGCAGCAGCAATATAGGAGTATGGCAAAGGCAGACAATCATTTTAGTGACAATCAAAGGCATCAGTTACACTATGCAGAAAAAGGCAACAGCACTTACCAATATCACTTAGACTTATATACCGCTTCATAGTGCTTTACAGTCCTCTCTAAGCGGTTTACAGAGTCAGCATATTGCCTGCCAACAACAGCCTGGGTCCTCATTTTACCTGCCTCAGAAGGATGGACGGCTGAGTCAACCTTGAGCCTGGCGAAATTTGAACTACCAAATTGCAGGCAGCCGGCAGGCAGCAGAAGTAGCCTGTAGTACTGCATTCTAACCACTGCGCCACCACAGCTCTTCAATGGTAAACTATTCCTGTATTTTTTATCAAGAAAACCACACAAATAGAAAATATTAAATGTTTGATAATTATAGTGCCAAATGATAGATCCCTGGGGTCGAATGGCACTCAGCATGCTACTGAGGAATTGCTGAGGACTTCTCAGATTAGCCATGGTGTTTATATTGCTAGATTAAAAGCCTTTGGGATGTCTAGTTGCTAATGTTGCCATTCAGGAAAAGAAAATCCAAAGCTGCAAAGGCAGGTTTATAATAGGAACATGTAACACAGGAAGCATGGATACAGGAAAGCTTAACACTGTGAAAGATGAAATGAAACAACTACAAATTGACATCTTAGGCATCAGTGAATTAAGATGGACTGATCAGACACTTTCAATCAGAAAATCACACTGTTTATTATTCAAGACATGAAAAACAAAGCAAGAATGGTGTTGCTTTTATAGTTAGGAAGGGTATAGCAAGAACAGAAGCTAGAAATGTAGACAGTGGCCAAATAATATCAATTAGACTTCACAGACAGTCCCAAGGTGCTTTTTGGAAAGGCAACTATTTTCTTGAAGACATTTCACTTCTCATCCAAGAAGCTTCTTCAGTTCCGACTGAATGGTGGAAGATGGGAAGGATTTATATTCCTTACAGTCATCTGGTTGTTAGCACTCTTTCGGAGAGTCGTTGAGGCCACTTGGATGTTTACCTGTGTCCTGGGGGTCACCTGAGTAGTGCAAATGGGTGCGGAGCCTTCTTGGAACTGCTGAAAGGACTCTGATGTAGACCGGAGACAGGTGGTGTCATATCCCTTCCCCTCTGTTGAAAGGGAGCTGTTCTTTGACCCCTCTTTCAAACCAGCAGTTCTCTCTTGTCTAGAACGTGGACTTTGCTGTCTTCAAAAGAGCGAGTCCACAGTCTGGACAGAGAGGAGCTCTGGTTTAAAAGAGGGGTCAAAGAAGCTTCTTGGATGAGAAGTGAAACATCTTCAAGGGAGGAAAAAAAGTCCAGTCGCCTTTCGAAAAAGTACCTTGGGACAAACACGACTCGATGGCTGAGAATCTCCACAGACATTCACAGACAGTCATACAATATGGGAATCATCTGAGTTTATGCACCAACTATTGATGCAGGTGAAGATGCGTTTTATGATAAAGTTCAAATTGAAATCATGCCAGTAAGATGTGCTGCTGCTAATTGGAGATTGGAATACCAAAGCTGGAAATATTAACAGGAAAATATAGATGACCTGTATGGCTTAGAAAACCAAAATTAGACAGTTTATCAATGATTTTTCTTCATAGCTGACAAAACTGTAATTTGGAAGATCCCCTTCTTACATTTGTTAATCCAAAGTGTATGGATTAACAAATGTAAGAAGGGGAACTAGATATGTTGTTTTTGGTGAAACAGAGAGAAAAGCAAAGTTTAAAATGTAATCAAAGCTTGGTTTCCTTGAGTAGAAAGGTCTACATTTGTTACCAGCTGGAAGTACAGAGTGGCATCATGCAAAAAATATTGAAACATATCCAAAAGTTATAATCTGATTTTCAATAACAATTTAGATCTGTTACCATGGTTTGTTTTGGGTTTTTTTTTTTACTTTGGATCTAACCCACATCATCGTAAGGGATCTGGGTGGCCAGCAATGTTCTTAGCCCCAGAAACTAGTGCTGGTTTACACCAATTATTGCCATTAAACTATCAATACTGTTCTCATGCTTAGATTTATCTGAAGTGAAGGAAATTGCTCTAAGTTGTTCTGAATTTAACTATGGGGAGTGACTTCAGAGAACCACACAGTTATGCATATTTCCCACAAAGAAAAGAATCATACAAATGATCTTCTACCAAAACAAAAGGAGATAAATCAGATCTTTTTGTAAAAAACAGATTGTAAAGGCTGCTCTTCCAAAAGCAGTCTAATAAACCTGTACTACTGTGACTGAAATTTGGCAGAAATCATTCCCTCTGAAAATGTAATTATATATGCAAATTTCATCCAGTTCTGCTAAAAAACCCTCCAAGTTATTCAGTGTTCCTTTTAAGAATCGAGCTTAAAAGGCTACTTTTCCATAAAGTTCCTCCATCTATTTATTTGAAATGTCGAAATATTAACCATTTAAAATAATCATACTTGCAAATATCCCATCCCACTTTATCAAAAGTGGGGAAAGAGCTATACCTAGGTAATTATTTGCCATTGAGAAAGTCTCCCATTTCCTGAAGTGAGGTCTTGAACTGACTCAAGTCAGACAGTCTGTGAAATCATCTGACCCCCAAATCAGGGATTTTCTTAATTAAGTGAGGTTCAAAGAGATGCTAACAGCTAGAGTGCATTTCTAGTTCAGAATCACCACAGAATCACTGAAAAAGTGTGTCATCAATGGTAGAAGTGATAAATATAAATGTGATTTTCTACCTTGGGAAGATCTTTGAATCTTTCTCTTCACGCAGAGTTTTTCTCTGCTAGACACTAAAAAAAGTAAATTTTTGACCACTTTGAGGTTTCTTATATACTTTATTTCCAGACTGAAGAGAGTAGTTGACATTTTTCATTGATAGTCCACTGCATCCTAGACTATGCTGTACAGTATTTAACTTTCATTGGGTCAAGCTGGAAGAATAATTTGGGATTGAAGTAAAGTCATGCTTCCTAGGGATGGTAAGAATTAAACGACAACACAACTGAAGGCTGAGAGCAGCAGCTCTTAATGTAATTTAAAAATCAGAATAAATAATAAGACTATATAGATAAGAAGTGGATTTTTCATGCCTAGGCCACCGAGGGGTCATGCACCAGAGCAAATTTGAAAGCCAACTAAATATAAATATTGATCTACTGTTTTAGTTTACTGTACATTATTCAACAAATGTGCTTCTGCCCTACTATTTCCTGAAGGGATGGTAGAGACCTTCTGAATCCCACTCCCTCCCTCGACACACACAATCCCACACACAGCAGAGGGAAAAAGAAAAAGCAACCCCCAATCCTAGACTTTGGGAACAGAAATAGCATGAGAACTGACAAATGAGGAAGCCAGGGGAAAAAAAAACAGAGTTTGCGAGTTCCAAGTCTCATTGTCTTTTATACTTCAGAGCTTTAGCAGAAATGGCAGCTATTTGTATTCCCCAATGCCTCTCAATTTAGTGTGATTGAAATGTCAAGAAAGTAGAAGATGGAAAGCATACTTGAGGAGCCGGCAAATGTTTCCCCATTGTTCCCACCCAAGTTGTACAAAGATGTTTCAAAACCTTCCTGTGGCAAAGCCAGCTCACCTTGCAGAATGATGATGCTTGCTTTCTGTCATAATAGCGGTTTTTTGTGCTGGTGGCTGCTATTTGTTTTTGACATGGACAACAGTGAATCACCACTGCGCCAAGTTATGAAAGGCTTCAGGCCCAACAGGAATCTCTCCAGTCTTCTGCTTTTTAATTGTCTTTCCTTTTCCTTATGCCTTTGTCTTAACGAGCCAGGTTAAATATTCTGTAATCAGTGTAATAACACACCTGGGTTTGTTCTTGCGCTATCTGCCTTTTGTATTGCGACAGGACATTAATAGTAATTATTCTGCTTTGTAATTGGAGCTTTAAATACTAATTCAAACAGCCAGAGAAAAACCAATTAGTGCTAATTTATCTCTATGTGTTTTGGAGAGACTGTGTCTGTCATACTGTGAAGAAATAGGTTGGTAATTAGTACAGTTGAGTGGTAGATAGAAGTAATTATCAGATTCTTTCATGTTCTTGAGAGAGAGAAAGAGACAGAAGAAGAGAGGGGTTGGATGACTCTTCCTTTCCAAGGGATTTTTGCACCTAGAAGGAACGCAGTGAGCGGTCACCCTGCTAGAACCATGTCATTCATTTATTTATGTTTATTTATATCTCACCTTACAGATTGTGGCTTTCAGCTCTCTCACACACATACAGAATTACAATCCCATTATCTAAACTAGGATTTCTGAGTAAAGACTTCATAGTAACAATAGCAGCATAACAATTTATCAGCATGTCAACCGCTTTTGGGTTTAACAAGTTATTTGAGAGGCATAAAAAATTAAAATTGGACAAATCTTAAAGAAAAATAGGAATATTCTTACTAAAGGGAATGTTCTTACTAAAGTGCGTATGAAATTTGTAGCCGTCTACAAGGTGCCATGAGTGTAAGCTGTAAGGAGCTCAAATAGGGAATTAACCCCCCTCCCCCAGTATTTTCTCCCAAATACATTTCAGCATTTATCTTATTCATTTGTCGATGGGATAGTTTTTGGACTTCTTATGTGGGTCTTTTCCCCTAAAGATTTTCTATATTTCTACAAAAGGTTAGATTTATCCCATAATTTTAAAGACCTCGCCATCTTGAATTCCTAGTAGTTGTTTGATATATATTCCAATTGGAATTCACTTCCTGAGTTTGAATTTAAAGGGTGTAATATATTTAGTAAACACATGGAGTGCATCATATAAAATAATAACGTTGCTTAGTTGAGGATGCTTCAAAACCTATTATTATCTTTTCATTATCATTGTCTTTGGATCTGTACATTTGATTCTGTCTTGAGAGTGTTTTTTCCCTTCTGTTAGTGGATGGGAAAAACTAAATTATGTGTCCATATATAGGTAGTAATCTTGGATATTCTGCTGAAGAATAGTTTAGGGAACCCTTTATTCGAGATGATTAATCCTATGTATTATTTATTCCAAAGACTTTTAGCAATCTTTCCACAGTAATCAAACCAGCACTTTATGGTGATGAAATAACATCCCACTGATATAGCAATATTGTCAAGATTCCGACTGATGAACCCAACCAAAGCAAGATGATCCAATGTGTGAATGCAAAACTTTATTGAGTACATCATATTGGCATTGATGAGGGCAAAACCAGTCAGTTCTAACTAATTCCCCTGCAAACCCACCTAATTAAAATATAGATTCTTCTTCCCTCTATTAAAACAGGTCACATTGTCCGATTGAGTCTCATTGTATTGTTATGAGAAAAAAGTCTTTGGCTTTGGCAAACACCTGCTGAAGTGTCCTTGGTTCTCATGGCTGTCTTCTTGATGTCTGGAACCTATGTTCCATCTTTCCCTTCCTCTCCCCTGGTACATTGGCAAGCTGAAAAGTGATAATGGTTGCAACAGCAAAAGCGCAGTTCAAAATTTGACTAACATATTGTCCCTATTCTTATTGCTATCCTATGGATCTTGCTCTGCCTCCTTATGAGACATGAAACAGATAACCACTGAACGAATGAAAGGATCATAACAATTGCAGATCCTCTTGATATCAAACAGAAACTCTACACTGGATAGGGATTTAGGAGGCCCTTTGTACAGGCAATTTGCTTTTATAAAAAAATATTTCCTTTCAGAACTTTTGGCAGGAGGCAGGTGAATGTAATAAAAATAATGTAAGAGGCATATTGAAGCTCATAACTTTAGGAAGCACAGAAGGGCTTCCACTTTTCAAAATGCAAACGTATCATTTAGATGGTGAACTTTTGTTGACTGTCTGTAGGTAATAAGCATCTAATCGCCTCTTTTATTTATTTATTCATTCATTCATTTGTTTGGATAGTCAACCTACAGAACCTTGTGCAAAGAATTTTCAATATTCTAATAGAGGCAATGGTATTAATATTCATACCAAGAGTTGTGTGGATGGGAAGTATGATACTCAGTGTCATTGGATGTAAACAGAAGGCAACACATCTCTCTCTCTCTCTCTTCAACCTCGGCTCTTTTCAGTTGTCAGAGGTAAGTGCAGTTTTCTGTCTCATAATTATTATGATAGTTTGATACCATATTATCTTAATACTAAAAACCATAACCTCAAAGGGTACTTTTAGACCTTATTATAACCCAAAACATTTTGTGAACCAGGTTCATAAATATTAAGAGCTGGTGGTAACTGATAATGTCAAGAGTCTATGCCTAAAGGGCTTGGGACATAAATGTCTGTATAAGAGGTCACCTGGAGCTGATCTTGCCAATAAGCTTGTGTTCATATCTGTGAGAGTCAATTCACTTCCTGACTAGGTTCCTTTTCAAGATAGTAACTCCCTTAGGATTCAATTTGCCAATTCATTTTCCTTCAGAGTTTAGTTTTCCATATTTTAGAGTTTTTGCATTATAACTTTTTTTTTATTTCTGAGGCATTGCTATTATTCAGTGCTCACACATTAATTAAAACGGTGCAGTATCTTCGGTAGCTCTAACACAATAAAGTGCCACACTAAAGCCAGTTGTAATTGTGGGAGAGGTAGGAAGAGTTTGAAAGATAATGTGGCCTTTACAAAAAGAGCAGATGCTGCAACTACAGCTGCTAAGGTGAGAGCTCACACTCTCTTTTCCACGTTCCTTTAAAAAAAAGGCTTTAAAATAAAAAGGTGCAGAGTTATTCACAACTACGAAGAAACATTTACTTCCCCTAAGTAATACTTAACAAAAATTCCCACTGAAGAAAAGAAAATGGAAGATAGTCATGGGTTTCCACCAGTAAATATCTTCTCCCTGTCAAAGATGAAGTTGGAAAAACTATGGTTCAAAATTAGTTTTGCAGCTTTGAAGACACTGCTACCAATTAAATATCAGTTAGATATTCAAACCAATTAGACTGGAAACTACACAACTCAGTAATAGGTAGAAATAAGAGTTACCAGGATAATGAAATCATAAAAATGGATTGGAAAACGTTGATATATTCACAGAGAAAGAACATAAAGAGAAACAATTGAAGAAAGTAATGTGGGGGGAGCACAAGTAAGTCAGATATGGCAATATCACAAAGAAGCTCTAGAGTATATTGGCTATAATAAAGGATGGTAAAATATCAAATGAATTTTATTAGTTGCAAGCCACAAGATATAATTCTAAATCAATCAATCATATCATAAAGAAAATACAGTACCTGTATCTTCAGTGTATAACATTGAATACTTACTCCAAGTTAGAATACTTACTCCAAGTTAGTTATGTTGACAACAGTTTACTGAGTTGCACGGTATCTATACATTAAAAATCCTGTCTTGGAGTAAAATTGGGCTTTAGTTGCATTTGTTGCAACCAAAGATATATGGCCAAAATTGACCAGTTATTACCATTAGCTAGGAATGCTGCATGTGGCACAGATGTAACTAAGGCTGGTAGTGTAGTTTACTCTCTAATTAAAGAATTCTTATGTGAAAGCCTTAATTGGCCAAAGTTATGATGGTCAGTGAAAATCAATATTCATGGGCCCTCAGTTGACAAGTCTGACAACTCTGACATTTAGAAAACTGTGACTTGGAAGATCCACTTCTTACATTTGTTAATTCAAAGACTCCATGAATGAAGTCTTATTTTGTGGAGTGTTTTTTGATGAAATATGCATGGAAGAGAATTTCGTGGGTAATTTGTAAATGAAAAATCTAAAATGGATGCCAAAATGCATGAAATGAAATCATCTAGCCGTGGTTAGAATGCAGTATTACAGGCTAACTCTGCCCAGAGTCAGCATTTCGATCCTGACTGGTTCAAGGTTGACTCAGCCTTCCCTCCTTCCGAGGTGGGTAAAATGAGGACCCAGATTGTTGGGGGCATGAGGCTGACTCTCTAAACCACTTAGAGAGTGCTGGGATCTCCTGCATGGACTACTGCAATGTGCTCTACATGGAGCTAGCATGAAGAGTATCCAAGTACAACGAATGAAGAATGCAATGAGACGAACAGTTTGCGGGTACCTCTCGAGTTGCCCATGTAACATCTCATCTACGTGAACTGCATTGGGTGCCAGTTTGCCTTGGGTTTAATTCAAGATTATGATTATCACCTTCAAAGACTTTCATCTCATAGGATCATCCAAGGAAACAACTTGTTCCAATTACATCATCCTATCCCATTCAGTCAGGCAGGGAGGGTATGTTGTACTCCCCTGTTAGTTAAAGAATTTTGACTGGTATCCAGGAAGAGAGCTTGCCCAGCCCTTTGTACCACCTTACCCCAGAGTTGAAGTGTCCCCCCCACTTATTTTTCTGACCTTCCAAAAGAGTGTTAAGACTTCACTTTACCAGTTAGCATGGAGGTAAGGGGCAAGAGTGATATGTGATCTCTTAGTGACTTAAGAGCACTTCCTTCACCTCTGTAATATTTTAATTTTGTTGTATTTCTTAACCTTGTTGTATTTTGTTTTTTAGTTATCCCTTTTCCCTGTGTTTTTATGTTTTTGTTGTAAACTATCCAGAGTCACTCAGGTGAGATGGGCAGTTAAAGATGTGATAAATATACATCAATAAATGGATCTATTTAGAAAAGGTCTCTTTCAATACGTGGTGTATCTGTTCATACCTATAAGGCACATGATAGGGGAGTGAACCTAAATCATGACTGATTATATAGCTGGTTATTTTTATGAAAGATGGAGGGAGATAAGAGAAATTCTAAATATGGACCAGTATCAAAAAGGGCTACACTACAAAGGGAGAAAGCTATTTTGTAGCATAGAGAGAGAAAACATATGGTAGCAAAGGAAAAAAAATGGTTAGAACTAAATTAGGCAGCCAAAATGCCAAGAGTTTTTGATAAAATAAAAAGCTGGGTTTTTTTTAAGTAGGGGGAAATGGCTAAACAAGAAGACTCTGTCAGAGTGAATAGGTGTATAAAACTAAAAATGATGCAAGGATTTGGAATGTAGAACTGCTAGAAGTTGGTGGGTGTTTATATGGGATTCATAGTCATATACTGATATGATTACTTACCAAGTTTATTATCCAAGAAAAAAATAATGAAAGAGAAATCATAAATGCTGTAAGAATATTACACAATGGTAAGGCTGTGGGTGTAGATGGTGTAACAGAAAAAAGGTTTAAAATGAATGTGATTTGACTATGGAGTAGCAAGGCAACATGTGTAATATGTGTTCATATTACATCATACCTAAAGATTGGAATAATGTCATTGTTCTCCTATACAGAAGAAAGTAATAAGAATGAGTACAAAAACTATAAAGGGATTAATCTGATATTAGTGCTTGGGAAATTACTCTGTAGAATTCTTATTTAAAGAATATAAGAGTGGTAGTGAGCAATATTTGAAAAGTGAATTGCAGGTTTCTTTTGGGCAGGAAGTATAAATAGTAATTTTTTTCCTTGTTGGCAGGTCACTGAGCAATGTAAAAAGATGTGGAATAAAGTTTAATTGAATGTTCATTGATTTAGAGCTAAAGCATATGATAAAGTTAATTGCTTTGAAAAATAGAAAACTTTGCTGGAATATGGAGACGAAGGCTGGATGCAAAATGTGATACATGGTGAAAGTGGAACATGTATAAGAATAAATGCATCCACTTCATAAATGATTCAACAGGGAGCAGTTTTGATTCCATCTCTTCCAATCCTGCTATTCTTACAATAATGGCACAGGCATTAAGGTGAATATATTTCAAATTCAGGTATGATATGTGCGTGTGTGTGTGTGTGTGTGTGTGTGTGTATATGTGTGTGCATTTTAACTGCTTCACAAACAGTTCTAGAGAAAGGGAGAAATATATTTATATTAAAAA
>JANHFL010003137.1:91423-104877 GCA_032468155.1 Oxyrhabdium leporinum | reverse complement strand
CAGATATTGGAAGACTGCTCTCCTGTCTCCCCTGGTCCTTCTCTTCACTAGACTAGCCAGGCCCAGTTCCTGTAACCGTTCTTCATGTGTTTTAGTCTCCGGTCCTCTAATCATCCTGGTTGCTCTTCTCTGTACTCTTTCTAGAGTCTCATTATATACAATAAAAACACAATATAGAACAAAATAAGAGGGGTTCCAGTTAAATCATATCCAACATGGGACTCCATCCACCCAACAGCTAGAAGATCCTCAAAGCCTTACAGGGGCAGGAACCATGCAGACATCAGCAAGGTCTCATTCCATAGGGCAGGTGCCATATCAAGGGAAGGCAAACCTTCTGAGTCCCCATAAATGGTATTGAGTAATCAAAGAATCAGAGTGCCAACTTTGCTGGCATGCAGTAGTCAGGCAGAAATGATGGGAGATCACCTCAAGTCACCTGGCCGTATTCTAATCGTAGCTTTCAATTTGTTGTAATATTTCCATATGCAACACAAGGAATCCTACCACTTTGAGAAAGAGGAGACCTCTTTGTTGTTCCCTTCTGCACACCATTTCCACTTTGGCTACTGTTCATTCATCTTTGTCCAAGTGATCATTAAACATCATTACAGGCAAAGTTAGCATGTCTATAAATTATTATGTATACATTTTATTCATACAAAATATGCTCATATAATTGCCATAGTAGCTTTACTTAATGCTGTTCAAGCAGAGAGGAGAAAAAGATACATTTGGGATCAAACTCAATATCCCTTCATTACTTTTCAAGAGGGATAAATTGTGAGATGCTTATTTTTATACTTCTGGTTCTGTTCCTAAAACCATAGAGAAAAATAATTTGTACCTTCCCTGTAACAGGCACAGGGAACACACACCACAGATACACACTGACTTAAAATGAAACGGGCTTTACTGGTAGCTACTATCAGATAAGTAAGGTTTCACTGCTGTAACCATTGATGATTTTAGCATATTTAGTACAAAGTATAGGTTATATCCCAATCAGATCTTAGATGGACCTCAACCCTGCTGGCCTTCAGGGAGGGCCTGAAAATATTGCTTCATCATCGTACTTGTGGGGCTAGTAGTAATGGAGAACTTCTACAACAGCTGTGTTGAATGTGACATAGTAATTTTGCTGTTGAGTAGGATTCATTTTTTTGTTTTGTTTTAATGTGGTGTTATTAATGTTTGTTTATATTTTCTGTATATTTGTTTTAAACTCTTTCTATTTGGTTATTGTTTTATAATTGTGAGCCATCACTTAGGTGAATAATCACTTAGGTGAGATGGGTGGCTATACAAAACAAATGAATGAATGAATGAAAATAAACCAGTCATTGATTTAACATCAGATTTTGCTAAAGCCCGAACAAATAAAACTGCTTCACAAAATAATTCGGAGTTATTAAATGCTAATGTTAAACTATTTTAAGCCATTGCAAGCTTTAATCAATAGCTTAATCAAATGGACTTTGAGCTAATTAATTACAAGATGGGTGGCAATACAATAGAAATCAATATAATAACTACATTTGATAAGTGCAAAAAAGAAAAAGCCTGTTAAAGACACTATTAAGTTGTTATTCTATATTTTATTGACCGAAAGTCAAATGGTTGATCAACTAAGAACAATTTTAGCTGATTGGAAGCCCAAGCTGTTACTCAATGGTTGCATTCACATGGCTCGATACATACCAGTGTGATTTGGCTTAGCATGAAATGTGAACCCAGCATATGCAAGTGATTAATATAGCTATTCTGATAATGTTCCACATAGTCTGGCTGATGTTTCTGTTTGATCAGAGCATCATGTCAGTTTGATCCCAACAACAATGTTTGAGTGTGAAAATTCCTTGGCAGGACCAGCACAACCTCCTTTGACTGGAACCTAACTGTATGGATATATACTGCCCTGGCAGTTTGTTGTTGCCATATACAACATAAAAATAGTGTAAGTTCATGCCAAGTGCAGCTCCCTCCTGAAATGTGGATGCAAATCTGGAAAATAAAGCAACTTTACTATCTAGCCTCAGCCATCAAAAGCAAATATAGTACAGAACTCTAGATACATCTCATCTCACAAAATTAGATATGGATTCTGCTGCATTAAAAGAAACTCAGTTCAATGAAGGTATGGCTGCCCATTCAAGCTCCAAGTAATACTCTCATAGCAAACAGAACTCCGAGGCAGGTAGGTTCCTCAAAAAATAGTTTTATTCGACATATCATATTGGCATGATCTGGTGAAAACCAACTCTGAATGTTCCTGTGGTTTTCACCTAATTAAAAATAAAAGTTTTTCCCCCTTTCCAAATGATCAGTAATGTGGTCCAGTCAGGATGCCATCCCATTGCCCGGTAACTTCACTCCTCCTCCATCTGGCCACCTGTGGAAATGTCCTTGGTTCCCAGGAGAAAGTATTTTGGTTTGGCTACAAAACCCCAGCTATCTCAATTCCCCCCTCCCTATCTCTCAGCTATGGTTTTCCCAGTTGCAATGTAGGGCTGTGAAAGTTGGACCATAAGGAAGGCTGAGCGCCAAAGAATGGAAGCCTTTGAACTCTGGTGCCGGAGAAGATTCCTGCGAGTCTCTTGGACTGCAAGGCGATCAAACCGGTCAGTCCTGGAGGAGATAAACCCTGACTGCTCTTTAGAAGGCCAGATCCTGAAGAGGAAACTCAAATGCTTTGGCCACCTAATGAGAAGGAAGGACTCGCTGGAGAAGAGCCCAACCCTGGGAACGGTTGAGAGCAAAACAAGAAGAAGGGGACGGCAGAGAAGGAGGGGGATGGATGGAGTCCCTGAAGCAGTCGGCGTGAGCTGAAATGGACTCCGGGGGATGACAGAGGGCAGGAAGGCCTGGAGGAACGTTGTCCATGGGGTCACGATGGATCGGACACGACTTCGCGACTAACAACAACATCCCTCAGCTCCAGTGTGGCAATACTGAAGCCTCAAAATGGCTCCGCTCAGATCAGCTTCAGGGTTGACATTTCGTTCTTTCTGTGAAAGAAGTACAGTAATGCCCTTTTTCAGGCAATAAAATCAGCCCAGCAGAATCCATGTCTACTCTGGTCAGGTAGAAAGCCTCTAGTTTTCTATAGAGCATTTGTTTTCAATAGCCAAGGTGAGATGCTGAGGTTGCTTGGCTTTCCAATTTTGTACTAAATTTTCAGAGACTTTTCACACTCACATATTACAGTTGACATCAAACTTCAATACATTACTCAGAGTAAGACACACACACACACACACACACACACACACCTCTAGTGGCCAAGTTCCTTCTTTATGTTTCTGTGGCTTACTAAAGTACTCTACTGTCAGTCTAATTAATAGATACATTCAAGTAGAATTTGTATATTCAAAGGTGCGAACTTGTAGGAAGAGAGATCCTGACATCATTTCAATTGGTTCCATTCTTCATTCAGACTCCTCTGCCATTCCCAGTCCAACTTCATTTGAATTTGGAAATAAATCGTTAAGGGAAAATAAGTTTTCTCACTTAGGAAGAAAAATACTTACTCGGTGTGGTCAGTAGAGGGCAGGCTGGTTTGGCTCTGATATTTTTCCTAGTTTTCCTTGAGAGAAATGGTTGGTGATTGGCAATGCTATGACACTTAACCCATTGCAGTGATGAATTCATAGGAATCTAGCTGTTTCTGTGCCATCTTGTGAGATGGAAGAAGGGGGCTGCATGTTTCAAAATACCTTCATTTTACTCTCTTTGCAAATGGTGATTTTCAAGTGGATGTTTTTCCTAAATTGATGGAATGGGTACTAACCCTATCATTCTAGATGCTTTCATTGCCATACTGTCAGTTTTCCCTCCCTTTTGGCATCACGCTACAATAGATTTTAGCCTACCAAAACTGCTTCCTTTTCATGCTGTTCTGTGGAGTTCTACAAAGACGTATTATTTTTAAGTAAAACATAGCACATAACAGAGAAAGCTGGGTCCAGTAGAAAGATAAAAAGCTCTTGGGATTTCCAGCCCGATTAGAATTATGTGAAATGTACAAGTTTCTATACACTTGTTTGAGGTTTCACTCAAAATCAAAGATTTTTTTTAAAATATGGAAGGAAATATTTCAAAATAATCCAAACCTGAACCATCGGAACAACCATCTAATGGTGTGTGAGGATCAGCAAAGCCCCCATTTCCCTTGAAATGCGGAGACAGAATATTCCTGCACGCTGCTGAGTGCTGAGTCTGGCTGCTGGGGTTGTTTTAATGCAGGGCAAATTAAAGAAGTGGTGAATTTCCCTGTCTTTGTTTCCCTTCTCACTGGGTATCTATCACCTGCTGGCATGAAGGAAAAAAAGTACCACCTACCACCTAAGATGGGAGGGGATGGGGAGGTTCACTTTACAGTTGGCAGTTGAATGGAGTTGTTCTATGACTGTCCAAAAAAATAAAGCCTCTGAAATACGAATAGTGGAGAAATACAGAGGAAAGATAAACTTCATAATAAAAAATATGTGCTAGGCATATAAGAGGGGGAAAAAAGTAGAGATAGGTGCTGAAAAGAGAAAAAAAACAGGTTAGAGATAGCATCAGCATAAACATCTTTACTTTAGAAACCATTTGAGAATACGATAGATTTGCATAATACTGTGCTATATACTTTAATGCAAGTAGTTAATGCATACTCCACCCAGTATTCAAATATTACTCAGGAGGTTATAATCATGAAATGTTTTCACAAAAGAATATTGCACTTCTGATTGCCTTTAGAGCATTCTGCCCCAACTGTCGCTTAACCTTTTGGTGTTTCAATGTTCTTAGTGGTTAAAAGAGGAAATAAAAGAATAAAATATTCTCTCATGAAAGTCACTAGTTTAACTGTGGCTTTCAAAACACACCGAGTTTCTCGGATTAATGGCAGTCTAAGTAGAAGTTTGAAACATATATTGTGGAAGAGTTTGTCTTAGAGAATTGTTTGTTTGTTCACAGGAATAGTTCTTCCTCTGCGCAAACATACCAAAACAATGGTTGAACCTGCCAGGACCAGAAGGCACAATGCCTGCATTTATTTATTGCTTGTTTGTTTTTCTGTTTGTTAATAGGCCTCGTCCTCACTTGCAATTTATAAAAACGCTATCATGCCCTAACTTTGCCAATCTTCCATTGTCATCTTTCCTGAATAATAATTTACATAATGATATGTTGCCACTCCATCTACAGAGGGCTGTCCCCTTTAATCTTACTCTATCCCACCACAGCTTTGTGACATGTGCATTCTATAATGCTTTGCCAGCCCTTATTTCAGAAATGTGGCAGGTGTGACCCTAGAGATATGCTTCACCTGTCTTACTAGGTATGAACGTACCCTCCCTTCTAGTCACTGGTCAAGATTCACCCTAGCCATTTTTGTCCCAGCCTTTGATCCTCAAATAGAGCTGTTTCCTGAGTTCGTTTCATATACAAATGTTCATATTTCATATCCATTAGTCATTTTTCCTTCTCTGCTTTTAAACAAGCTTCTCTCCAGACTACCAACCAGTTTAAAAGAGGTAAACTGAGTTTCACTCCTCTCCCCCCACTCCGTAAGAATGGGAAACATAATTAGGCAACACTAGGGCATTTCTAAGCCCTTTAAGCAACTTTTTGTTCAAAAAAGGCTGCTTTCAGGATTCAAATTAGAAATATCAGTAGAAAAGCCACCAAGAACCACCTACTGTCAGTAAAATGAGGACCCAGATTGTTGGGGGCAATAGGCTGATTCTGTAAACCGCTTAAAGAGGGCTGTAAAGCACTGTAAAGCAGTATATAAGTGTAACTGCTAGTGCCTTATGTGCCTTAAGGAAGACACATTATTAATAATGTTTGTTTATTTAGATCTACAAGCTGCCAACTCAAGAGACTAAGCAGTGATACATGCTCATTGTCAGGGTTCCATCAAAGTTCCACTCGTCCATTCAGCACTCAGACTCGATTAGATCCAAGTAAGAATTTATTAGAGAAACCATGTTGGCACATCTGGGAAAAACCCAAATCTGAAGTTCCCGGTTTTTCCCTCCTCAAGAGAAATCAAAGATCCACCTCCCGTCCATCCCCAATGATCACATGGCCCAATCCACTTCCAGATCAAACTGATGCTTTCCTTCTGGCACTCCTCTTCCAGGTGCAAGTTGACATCTCCTTGACTCTCTGGGGAAGAATGTTGTTGTGTCTATACTACATGTGAATATCCCCCCTCCTAATTTCCCAGGCACTAAAATGTGGCAGCCACAGAGGCCTTCTACAAATATGGCTTCCAAGGCTGACACTCATACTATCAAAGGTCTGCTAAATTCATTTAGTGAAGCATTAATGATTTATTCTGATTTCAAAATATAATTATTAATAAAATGAAAATAAAATCTTTTAAATTTCTTCTTTGACAATGGTTTACTCTACCTTACTGGTTCCTGTATTTTAAAATGAGTAGCACAGTGTTCGATGAGCTTCAGAAATATAGGGGAATCCTGAGAGACTTGGCTGATCACATAATATGGAATATTTGGATGTATTCAGTGACTATATTCACACCCACCTTTTAGTGAGTGACTATCTACACACCTGTTCCCAAATTAAAGCCTTTTTGTCTTAAATATATTTCAGAGAAGAGGGATTTTTTTCATTATTTTTTTGGATCTTAGGCTATCATCTCAAACTTTCCAAAAAACTAACTAATATTCTTTATGCCAGATTGTTCATCCTTGCCACATCAGAGCATGAAATTTGAAGAGATTTATGCAGTATGTTTTTGGTTAAAATCAATGATAATTCAGAAACAACACAGTAAAATGTGATATCTTACACAAACAATTATGTCTGAATTTTCCCTGTGGCAGATTGTCTCACATAAAACATCCTTTGAATAGAGATGCCATTGCACGCCTTTAAACTTTGGGAAAGGAAAAGCTGTACTTTCAAAAATGTTTTGCTCCAATTTAGCTTGCTTAATTTCTAACTATCTCATCTGTGAATTATTTCAGCACTAAAAAAACTTGCAATTTTTTGTTTTCATTTTTGAGCACTAAACGAGCTAGTGGGACATGATTCATCATTTTAGTAAAAGGTTTTGGAGAATCCAAATACAGGAATAAAAAGGCAAATCATCTGATGTTGGGTAAATTAAAAACTTTATCTTCCAACATAAAACTGCAATTACAATGTTATTATAAAATCTATCCCTATTTAACAGCAACTTTGCATCCACTATGGGATGAAGTTCTTGATACTGTTTTACAATTTTTACACAGGAAAATAATTAGTCAATAGAATTTAAAAAAAAAAATAATTCCTAATAGTCATTGATATTTCTGACTTTCTGGTTTTTCTTCTTGTTCTTAGCATTATTATAGATTTAGCAGTCAGTTCCAAATCAATAATATTCAAAGTCCATATAAGCACATTCATACACATGTATCTGAGCATTTGATGGGTGGCCAAGATGCACATTTCTACACAAGTAATAGATGAACAAGTAAAAACTTTTCTCAAGTGATATTGATTATAGTATATGCCTCACAAGTGGAAATCTTTGTCATGTTTTATTATATTATGACTTTACACAAATTAAGGACTCCCCTCACAATCTCTGATGTTCAGATTGCTGGGAGAGAAAGAGATAGCTTCCTGGCAGCATTCATTGCAACAAGGTCTCGGGAATAAGTATTCTTTGCAAGCTGGAGAGGAAAACAGTATCATTATAGGAACAGGAAATGGATTCCCAAAGGAACCCTTATAGGTTCAGTGAAAAAAAACACATGTGTTTAAGTTTTTTGTAAAGTTAGCATTTAGATCCAATAATCCGTACAACTATGAGTCTTCAGTTGTATCTCTTGTGAGCTCCCTCAGAACCAGAGGAAGCAAGTTCTTTCTGCCAAATTTTCTGTCTGCTGAGAAAGCCCCAAATCCTATGGGAAGCATGTTCCGGTTGTCTTTTAAGGAGAACCAGGAAGTACAGGACATTGAGTAATCTTGGCAAGACCAGCTGTTCAGCCCTGCCAGCATTACAGTAAAATAAAGCCACATTTAAAAAAAAAATATTTAGCATTAACCTCTTTGCTACATAAAGTGCTTTAGAAGTTCACATTAAGAGAGATGAAAATGACAAACTGTACACACTAATTTTTTTTTTGAGTAGATTTGTATAGGAATTCTGTTACTAGTCTATGCTGGTTTGATTCCATTAATTTATGTACATGGTCAGACCTAATTTTGTAGTTGAATCCTCCAAGTAAGGATTAAGCAGTTCCTGAAATAATTCCCTCTCCTTCGCCGCGGGCATCCTTGCATTCTCTACAGGGAGAAGATGAAGTTAGATGAAGTTATCAAGAAGGTGTGAATAGCTTGGAAAAATAAAGTGGATCACCTGAACTGACCTCAGAAAAACCAAAACTATCATAGGTTGAAAAGTTCAGCTTTTCACAAAAGTTCCCATCAGTAAAAAAAAACAAAAAAAAAAACAACGGAACGGATGAGAATAAGTTATGCTACTCAAATTGCAGCCTTTTCCTGTTTAGCTTATAATGTCCCAACGGCAGTCCAATTTCTTATTCTGTAGCCTGCCAAAACAGCCTCCCCCAAACAGAAAGCAATTTCTCCAAAGAGCCCACTAGAATAAAATTAAAGATTACTGTTTGATTTCTTAAAAAGAGAAGCAGGAGTGGTCAGTCTTCCTTAAAAAAATATGTCCCTGAATTACAGCCAAGAGGAATCTGGTTCCATTGACCAGCTAAGGGATTTCCATACTTCATATTTGTATATAATGTGCAAGTCTCCAGTTCTAAAATCTGAACCCAGTTGTTATAGGGTAGTTAGTTCAAATTCTCAAACTATTCTTTCAAACTGTTGTTCAAACTCTTCTTTCATGTTTTCCCGGCATTTTTAAGAACTATTTCTCAACATTCTTTGCAAAATAAGTGGGATATTTATTTTCACAGTTCTGTTTGTTCTAGGAGGAACATACCTATGTCTCTGTCTATTTTTTTTAGTTTTTTTATTATAGTTGTTGACCAGTACAATGCAATTATATAACAACCTTTTTTTAAATGCAAGGCAAATTGAATACTTAATAAAAATATTAAATTTATGGAACAGAATAAAAGATATTGGTAGAGTCCTTAGGATATTAAAAATAATAATATAAAAATAAACTGGGATTAATGATAGACAATTAATTTAAATTAAGTTTATTAGACATTCAACATTAAATTAAAGGACTACTTAAATACTAATAGGTTTTAAAAGTTTACAAATCTCAGCATCAATAAAACTTAAAAACATAAATGTACTAAATTCAAGAAGGTTGACGTCAACAGTATTTTATCCATGCTATCTCTCAGAGTTGAAACACTAACAATTTATCTCCTTTATTATCTTCAAATAGTGGTTATTTAATTATGAAATCAAAGAACTTAAGTATTTTTTTGACCATGACCTGACCTAATAATTATACGTTATTTAATTGCCACGATGCCAAACTTATCAAAGGTGAGAATCAGTCTCTTGGCTGATAAAATAAATTATTGAAAAACTTTCATTGTGACCTATAAAACATGTCAGTAAAGAAGGAATAACTATTTGGTTGCCATCTAAAGTGTGACATATTCTGAAGTTTGCAGTCTAAGACTCCTTGTCTTAACTCTTCTTTACAAAAGAAGCAGTAGGCCACCATCATGAGTGAGTTCCCTCCAAATTGTTTGTTGCCATTAGAACTAATATTGGAATCAATCCTGATAGGAAAAACAAGGGTATGCAGTCACCTCACCTTTTTGCTGGCAGAGGCAGCGTGGACCGGTCCTTCGCTGTTTCCAGAGCAGCCCCTGCGGGCCTTGAGTTTGATACTCTAGAGAGAGAGGACATTGAAGAGCTCCTGGAGTTTGAATTTGGTGAATGAGGCCTCATCCTAGTTAGCATTTTAAAAACGAAGTTGAAGCAATGACAGCCTTCTTCAAGCTGGGGATACCCAGATATGTAGGACTGCAACTTTTATTTGGCTAGCATGGCCAAGAGCCAGCATGCTTGGGAATAAAGCATACCTGAAGGGCTGCAAGAAGATATAACTAGTACTGTGATTTCTTTTCTTGTATTTCCAAAAGAATTGTGACTTCTCTATGCGACATTCTGTCTTCATTCAGGATAGCTGAGACAAGGATCCAGGAGAGAATGATATGATTTTCTGTCCACACCCAACTTCTTTTCAGTCCCTTGTCTGTATTTTCTGTTTTCCCAGCATTCTGCCTCTGATTCATCTGCAGAAAGCGACTTGAACTTAGGGAAACCTAGGGTTTTTTGCTGCTGATCCTTCCCCCAGAGGCCTCTTAATTATCTTCTCATTAGAAAATGTATATATGATGATAATCGTCATCATCATCATCATCCAAGCTCAGGGCACTACACCCATTACACCCATTTCATATTTTACAAATATCAGACAAGCTTTATAGGATCTTTAGTCTTGGCTTATACCCTCCTTATCTAGAAGAGTTCAAAGGCAAGGCATATTGAATCCCACATGAAAAAATCCTCTCCTTAGGATTTCATCATTTAGTGAGGAGTCTTAAGGCCAGAAGGTCATGAATCATGATGGTTCATGATAAACAAGGGCTTGTAATCTCATCCCAAATTGCATCATGAAACATTACAGTGCTACAGTCAGCATTTCTGCACACAACCTTAATTATTAAATTATTATTCTCATTTTATGGAAGGAAAGAGGACAAGATAGTCATCAATATGAGCTAAGAAAGTGAGTTTTTCTCTTTTTGGTAGGCATGCTTTAAAATGTTTTAAAATTGAAAGATGAATGTCAATGAATGTCACATTTGGATTTGAAGTGCAAGTAGTATGCTAAACTGAACGTTCGAGATGTCTTTAAGTTACAGTACTAAATAATGCTTCCAGAAGTGTCAGAAACACTTTGAACAAAGACTTCTTGAATATCTATACAAAACCACAAATATACTAAGGAGACCAGCTTGCTAATACCTGTCTGTAGCTTAGCACGGTCATTTATATAAACCCTCTCTCTGCAAAGCTTTGCAAACATTCCCACGGCTTGAAAGTATAATATGGAAATAACCTCAAGAGGATAATACTGGAATAAATGAGATGAAGCAATCTCCCAAATATGCTCAGGCAATTTCATATATTACATATTTGCTTTAAGTGCTACATTCATTATATAAATTTAGCTGCAGTCCTTGATTTCTTTTAAATTATTTTAAAATCATGATGGCCATTTAAAGCATGCTAAATGTATTATGAACATTCTGGGACTCTTTGGTAATTAATTTTTGAATTAAGTTTCTTAATTGCTTCTCCTATATTTCATGCAAGATGTTCAGAAAAGCATATGAGGTTTCCTCTCCACATCTCTCCCTCCATGCTTAGGTGAGAGACACCCTTAAAGGAATTCTGTGTTCTTTGTAAATCGCAGTGAAAGTGGTTTACAATGATAAAAGAAGCAGAAATAAATACATTAAAAATATGATGGAGAATCTCCATAGATTTGAGCCTGTGAGACTCGAACTGCTGAACTGCTGGCAGACTGCAGTGAGCAGAATTAGCCTGCAATACTGCATTCTAACCACTGCGCCACCACGGCTCTTAAGGCGAGACTAGAACTCACAGTCTCCTGGTTTCTAGCCTGGTGCCTTAATCACTATATTAAATAGATCTCAAAAAAATAAAAATGGCCTGCTCACTCCAAGTGATGAGTTTATTTTTCCACATCTGCCATCCATGCATTAGCCATGTCCAACCCTGCTTAACCTCTGAGTCCAAACTCAGCCAGCTGGTGCCAGCTTCTGAGGTTACAATATGTGTGTGATATGTAATTAGCCAAGTCTTATTTTAGTTTTTCAAAAAATACAGACCACATATGTTCTAACACTCTGAAAACTATTTTGGCTCTGAGTTGTGCAGCCTGAAAGACATTCACAATAAACTTGAGTTCAAATAACAGTGAGCCGTGGTGAGATGCATTTACTTTTCAGCATATACAAGAGAAAGCAAGCAGAGTCTCTCCCAGTTCTTACCAAACAATATCTCCCAGCATGTCTCTCCATTGACCATTCCATTTGGAGCTGCTGAAAATGAAAGTTCAATTACATTTAGAGGGCCTCAGATTGCTCATTCCTGATTTACAAGTCCGGCTGTTCATATGGTCCCTTTTCCTCAAAGGTGAAAATATACAATCTCCAGAATCCTTCTGAGAACCTTGTAAAATAGGCTACTTTATGATCTCCTTATTGCAAAGTAAGTATAGAGATAAAAGTCATGACCGAGTTGGGAGTCTGTATTTTCAACAACTACACTGCACAATACATGAAGCCTGAGTCAGAACTGAAGAAGCTTCTTGGATGAGCAGCGAAACATCTTTAAGGAAAAACAAAGTCCAATTGCCTTTTGACCTGGAGGACTGAGAATCTCTATAGACGTAAAACAATTGCAAGTTTTATAAAATCCACTGACAGTTATCTACCGCAGACTCAACCATACCACTAAAGATTTTGAAGGCCTATAAATAAAGCTTGAGAATTGGCAGAAGCAGATAGCATTCTCTCATCCAAGATAAGATACAGAAAAAGAATATGGCAAGTAAATAAATTATCAAGATGATGGGCTACTAGTATGAGATGGGTTGAATCTGAAAAAGACTGACTTAAACATGTTTGGCCAAAAACAGGGCATGCTTAATTGAAAGATTTCTAATATATTTGGAAAACCTGGAAAAAGTACATTCAGTAGCAGTCTGGGCTCTATAGAATGTAGTGGGAGTGATTCTATAAGGAAGACACATTGAACCACAGAAAATTCATAAAGAACATGGACAAAGTCTGTATGCCCTTTGCTCTCTATATACTAATATATATCGTGTATTGGAAATGATGAATTTGAACTTCCTAAAAGAAGGAGACAAAAATTTCTTCCTGGTATAAGTGGGAATTAGTGAGATGATTACTAAGACTGTAGTATAGCAATCAAAGATATAATTGGTTCAAAAAGAACAGGAGATAATAAAATGAAGAAGGAATTGCTTTTTGTGTTAAAAGTATCCACAATAGTTTTGAATTTCAGGTAAAGGAATTTGGAGGTCAGGAGTAAAATAAAAAGAGAGTTGAATAAAAATAACCCTGTTGTTGGTATTTACTACCACCTGCACAAGGTGAAAGTTGTCTTTTAGAAGCAAATTGTGGTTATTTCAAAGTTATAAGAGCTAATGGTAATGAGGAATGCTATTGAGATCTGTTGAGAAACAAACTTTTCCAAGAAATTGCTGATATGTCATTCTGACACCTTTAATTGTCAAAAAATGTAGGAAGGCATAAGAGGATCTATTTTGATACGTTAGCCAACTGATTTCTACTTAATTGATAAAGTGGAAATAGGAGGAAAATATGGGAAATAAACATGTAGTCCTGGAGTTCTTCACTTTAAGGGAATCTGAG
>JANHFL010003137.1:37175-49720 GCA_032468155.1 Oxyrhabdium leporinum | reverse complement strand
ATGATGATGATGATGATGATGATGATGATGATGATGATGATGATGATGATGATGATGATGATGATGATGATGACGGCACCATGCAAATTGGATTAGATTATGATAAGAGCAGCTTTCTAGGATCTGCTGGGGGTAACTAGAATACAGTCCGAATGCATAGCTATGGGGTGTGTAGAAGACGCATCCTCAAAGAGGTCATTAAGTTTGGGCCTCAATAAACAACCGATTCAACTGACTACTCTGCTAGGATACACTGTAGTGTAAAATAGGAGGAGAGAATTGCTTCATTGTTCTTAGTGCGTGTATGTATAAACAGATGAACATGAAAGAGAAGGATTCTCATATTTTGAAAACCTGTCTTTGGTCTCAGGCCTGAGGTCGGTGCTTTTATTATTTGTCTAGGGCCCTGTTTCATTTTGCTTAATTTATAAGAATATTTGTATAACGTTACTTTAGTATGGGCTGACTGATTTGAAGCTTTTAACTGTTTTTATGTTTTTGCTACTTTTGCATGATGCCCAGAGTCCACTGCAGTTGAGCAGCTAAATTCAGAGAAAGATAGACAGACTGATAGACAAATAGATGTATGTGCTGGGCTACACAAACAAAACTGATGCCAAACGTCAAAGCAAAGTATTAAGCTGTCGATAGAAAATTTGCAAAATGGTGCATGGATAGAGAAAGGAGGGAGTCCATTCTTTATCAGGTGCATCAGAGGAAATATCCAACAGGTTTCCGTGAGATTCACACAACTACATTCCACACAACATATCGGTTATCTGAGGAAGGGATTGTAGTATTTTCCTAGTATGAATTTGTATGCTTTGTTGCAGAATTGTTGCGTAGGGTTTGTATACAAAGTTAACACAGTATTAACTGTCAAAACACAAGGTGTGTGGTAAGTGAGAAGAGCGCGTGCAAGAATTGTGTAACAAGTATATAACAAGAGAGGGAAAAATAAGTTTCCTCTTCTGACAATTGGACAGAATTCATTATTTCTCATCTTGACTGGTAACAACCTTGGATCGTGATTTCCTGATCATTATTCTCAGATGCTTCAACTTTATTAAAATAGGTAGCTGTTGGAAATTTGTTTACTTATACATGTGAAGCTATGTATTTATATAATTAGCTGCAAATTTATATAGTAATATTTTAACCCATGCAATTACAAGCGTTTCTGGGTAGATTCCGGAGTTAAAATTTCAAAATTAACGTGTTAAAATCTCCAATGCTTAGAGAAAGAGGAATTTCTTAATCCAGGACTGAAAAGATAAGTTTGTAGGTACAGTACCAGTCAGCTGCATGCAGGAAAGGGCTCGATCAAAAGAAAAGACGATGTATTTTAAATACTACTACACTTGCCTCACTCCCTGTTTTAAAATCACGGATGTAAATCTTTAAAATATTGTTAACATGGATTGTGCAGAGTTTAAGATTTTTTTAAAAAAAAATGAGCCCATGTTCTTTTACAAGCAGAAGTGATTGTTGCAAAACCAATTTTGTCTTCAAATTATCACGAGTTCAAAACCAATTACTACTGGATTCCTTGTAGAACCATCAGAGGATTCCCTACTGATTTGGGAGAGTTATTATAAAACAAGTGTGGGGTCTTCAGATTTAGTTGACGTTGTGGTGCCCTTTTCCTTAGGGAAGCCATGGAATGACTCCCAATAATACCCCTAATCAGGGAAGGGATGTTCTGGACAAACGATTCTGTAGAAGGCAAGGGGGGGGCGCATCTATATGACTTCTTTGGTGGTTCTTTCAGTGGAGTAAATCTTTAGGAAAATAAGGCAGTTGAAGTATAGGAAGGAACAGGAAGCTTTGAAAGAGGGGCCTCCCCGCTTTTCAGTGTTCAGATATACTGGCTAAACAAGCTGGTTTAAGCTTGAGCATCAGGGATCTCATAATTTTCAATTAGTTCTAGTCATGTTTTTTAAAAAAAGAAAAAAAAAATTCCAGGACTTGTGTCAAAGGCAAAGCTATAGTAGTAGAAAACTGAGTGTGTTTGGGTGGTGTTGTTGTTTTACTTTTGCTCTTAGTCTCTCACAGTATCTGATCAAGTTCTCTGGAATCCTGGGATTGTGCAGAACATAGTTTGAAAAGACCCAGTTTAAACAATCTGATCAATAGTTTTCTTGATCAATAATCCATATCAATATCTGATGGAGAGCCATAATTAATATGCAAAATACCTTAAAAATCTGGAAGGAAAAAAAAGAACTCTAATTTGGCTGCCACTCTCGAAACTTTAATTAAAAACAAATTCAGTGAAACAAATTTTATCCAATTCAGACATTTCCTGAAAATATAACATTAACAACTGAAACAGAAAGCCTCTTTTCAAAGGAAAGTTTAATGAGTCTGATTAAAATACTGTGAGAACAGAATTAAATGTTGCCTTGGGATCAAGCCTCTAACAAGCTACCACCTTGCTCTTACAAATCCAAAGTTCTAAATTGTTTCGGGGTGAAATAAAAGCAAAATTTAAGTTGCCTGATTTAATGGGGATGAGGAATGGACATTTTAAACGGTAATAATTCAAGGCCACACAAGAATCTAAGAGTTAAAGGTTTCTGAGCAACGTAGGCAGTCAGTGCACTAACTCCAGTTCATGCTGAAATCCAATCTTCACTAGCAAAACTGATCATGAGATTTGATCAGTAACCTTGGAGTAGCCAGAAGCACAATCCTACCTGCTGTAAAATTGCAGCTAAAATGTACATAGCCTCAGGTTCCAAGAGGAAGGACAGGATAAAAGTATAATGCCTTCCATATAGTATTCTTTTGCTTCCACAGTTGCTAAACAAAGTTAAAGCATTCTGTGTCTAGTCTACTTATGAACATAACGTCAAAGTTAGCTTTCCTAGAGCACAGAGCCATTAGATATAAAAGGTTTTAAGTGAATTCAGTGGGGAGCTTCAGACAAAGGTCTAATTTTGCACTTTCAGTGTGTTCAGTGATGGTTTTTCCTATGTGGTCCTAGAATAAGAAACAAAAGTGCATCATTAACAGAGTTGAACTTGATACCCTAGTTCAGTTCCATGTATTTGGGAAGATGTGTTCTACATTAGGGTTTATGTACCACAACAATGCTGTTCAATTTAGAACCCTTCCTTTCTACTAGGGAGCTTGCTGACAATAGGACTACTGATTCCTTCTATTTTCTCTTGGTTTATAATTGTGCAACAACCCAGCAATCCAATTTAAAGTAAATCATGAATCTTAACATAGTGTATTGTTAATTACCTCACTGAAATTCAACAAGTGTTCAGGTGGCGTCTGTAAAATGTCTTCCTCTTTCAATCCCACCTATAGATTTGAGTTTGTGGCAATCGGATTCGGAGAGTATTCAATTCCGTACAAGACACAGAACTTCCTTTTTGTTATATATCTGGTCAATATAAATGACTCTAAAACTCTAAAAACATTATGAGAAAAACAGATTCTTCTTTTCTCTAGGCCTTGTATAAAGACTATACTGTCTTTGTCCTTGAATTCTCCCCCTATTTTTTTTGTATATCGAGTACTGTAGCATTTTCTTCCGGAAAAGCTACATCAACCATTTTATCATTTCGCTTTCCTTTAGCTACATTTACATCTTATTTAACATTCCGCCATAGTTTCAGTTTCCAGAGTTATGGGTATAATTTATAATTTATTTTATAGCTGTTTGTTCTCTGCTATCTTTTTCACGTCAGCTCACTATTTTACTGAAGTGATCTCCTCTACAATAAGTGTCATCAATATGAGTGGCCCATGATTCATCAGTCCCCACATTCCATTGCTAAGCCAACATTTAGGCTTCTCTTAAATATTGGATTAGCATGAAGTCACCCAGGGAACGCAAGATCTGAAAAAAAAAAAAATGGTCAACAAATGAGCAAATTCATACATTCTATGTCCTTTTGTATGATTTGATGGTTCAACAGCACATTTCAATTGGAATGAAATAGATAGACACAAAAACAACTCTATTAATAGTGACAGAGCAAATCATTTTAATAAAAATGACGGCAAAATGTCTTTAGACCTCAATCTATCAAAAAAAGCACCCACTTGTGCCCAAACTTAAATCCCAAACTTGCTTACTTTACTAACGTTGCTGGCCGGCCCCCTTTATAGCATTTCAATCACCCCAAAATATATGTTTAAATAGCGGTTGAACTTTTCTTAGGACTGCCTCCTCTCCACACCTCAACCAGACTTGAAACATAAATAAGTATAATCAAACGGAACGTGAAGTTAGGTATTCTTTGTTCAGATCTATATTAGGAACAACATCTACCAAAAATACTATAGAAACACAGAGAAAACTTTACATATTTCATTGTTACTTTTCAGACATAAAAATATACATTGGATTAACCACATGAATTCTAGATCGTACTAATTAATGAAGAGGAAAATCTTGCTGCTCGAAAATGTCCCATAATTAGGACACAATTGTTTAATTATTCCATCTGTAGCTTATTATGTTTCTATCAGTTCCTTGCCAGCTAACTTTAGCTGATTGTGATACTTTTTCCCCCTAGATGGATCTGAAAATTTTAAGATAATTGGCCACTTACACTATAAGACAGATATCGCATTTTGTTTCAATGTGGCTAGGAATTTTGAAAAAAAATAATTTTGTAGTGTGCTGGTTGGCTAAGGTATAACATCACCTCCATGTACACCCTTATTCTGAAAGTACTGATTCGTGTGTCTAAAACCGAGGAACCCAAAACAGCACAATTAATTTTTAAAAAATAGCAACCAAATTAATTAAGGTAACATGTGTTTGAAGTCTAAAAAGGAATCCCATTTCACAATTAGTGAAAGAAACCAAGCAACGAGACTTGCATAATATCTGGACCAGGTGCTTGAGAAAAAAAACCAGGTCTTTAGCCCCTCGTAAAAGGCCAAGAGGGTTGAGGCCATCCAGGTCTCTGTGGAGATATTGTTCCACAAGGTAAGTGCTGTGAGAGAAAAAGATATGATTCCCGGGTCCTAGAAATTGCTTAATAGAAGAAACCCAAAACACATACTTCATTTGTCACATTCAGGACAGTCAAATTTACTAGATGGGAGGGACATCTAATTATTGCACTGCATTGCAAGTTGCATGTAATCTCTCTCTCTCACACACACACACACACACACACAAACCCTGCATGAAGATAATAGTTTATGAGATCAAACCAGAAGAAGAAAACGCAAATTGAAATCCTCAGTTCTTTCATCCCAGTCATGGAAGAACTGTTAGTGGTATTAAAGAGAAGCATGTGGTTCAATAACTTGAAGGTTTTTCAGGATTTTTGAGCCATTCTTGTTACCTTAATCCCTTATAGGGCAACCTATAGACTACAGATTAGATCTTTTTGCTTAAAAGCAGAAGCTAGTAAGCGGAGTGTCCTATATGTATGGTCATACAGGGCGAGCAGAGTCAATGGGAGAAGTTAACAAACCGTGTGTTTCACTGAACAATTGCAGTGATTTGCTTAACAACTGTGGTTGTAAGTTTGAGGTGTACCCATACCCTAAAGTTATATACTATCCTCTTACTTATTCAGTTTACATACAGAGTATGGCAAATATTGGACTAGGAAAAATCAGAATGTGTAATTAAAATTGCTGGTAGAAATGCCAGCAGCCTCAGTTGTGCTAATAATACTACTTCAGTGGCAGGAAATGGGGAAGGAATCTCTCGCTGGAGATGAAAGAAGAGATTGTAAAAATTATTCTGCAATTCATTTTTTAAAAAAAAAACCAAAACCCTAAGAGTATATCAACAAGCAATGTGGGCATTTGAGAAGAAGCTGACAGAAAACAAGATGGTTAAACGTTTTCACACAAGCATGAACTGGCAAGAAATCAAGAGTCAGCGCTGACAAAATGATGTCCATCAAGTCACACAGAATCAGAAGTGACTGAATTAAAAAACAACAAATCTGATGTACCAACACAATCTAAGGATCCCATTTAGAAGAAATGCTGTCTTTTAGGTTATTCCAGTGGATTGTCTTAAATACCTTTGTGGCATCTCTGACTGTGATTTTTTAATATTTTCTTTTCTTTCAAGTCTCTCCACCTGCTGATCTGTTTTCTTACATGAATTGCAAATGGGCAGCGTTTGCATGTGTATTATATGCAAAGTTTCATTTATGTGAAGAGGTTGGACAACCATTTGTCTGTAGTGCTATAGGGTTTCCTGACTGAGCAGGGGATTGGACTAGAAGATCTCCAAGGTCCCTTCCAACTCTTATTCTGTTACTCTGAATTACCTATTTTTAAAAACTCCATCACTAAAAGCAACATGTGACGAAGTGGTGCCAATTATTTAATAGCTAGTTTTAGATCTTGCCTTTCCTTTGAGAACACAAGGTGATCTGCATTGTATTCCCTCCTCAGTTTTCCCCAACAACCATCTTCCTACGAAGTAGATTGGCTGGAGAGAGAAATGGGCCCCAGAATTATGTTTCCATGGCTGAGGATTATAGTTTCCATGGCTCAGAATGGACTTAAACCTATATCTCCTTGATTTATAGTCCAACCCTCTGGTCTCTACCGCGCTGGCTTTTTTTACATGGGAAGGCACTAAAGGAGAATTGGGGGTGACGTGACAGCTGTCTTCCAATACTTGAGGGGCTGTCAAAGAGAAGAGGGGGTTGACCCATTTTCCAAAGCACCTGAGCATGGGACAAGAAGTAACAGGTGGCAAATTATTAAGGAGAGATCCGGCCTAGAACTGAAGAGAAATGTTCTAACAGAGAGAACAACTAATCAATCCATCTCTAGAGGTTTTTCAAGAAACAGTCTCTCCCAAAAGTGATGCAGATCTTGCCTGATTGTAGAACTAAGTAGTCATAATTATGCAATTTTTTTCCAATATAAATTATACTGTGATGAATGTTTTAGGGCATTTTTTCCAGTTTAATGCTCCAATTATGCTGGCTGAACATGGCTGGAATTTAGGCTGATGCGTCTGAAAAATATTTTAGGAATTCATATTTGTTTTGAGCACAGTTTATCCAGTTACACATATATATAATAATATATATATGAATATAATAATACTATTTGGCTTCTTTTAAAATTCATAAATGTTTGCATTTCTGTGCTTTCATTCCATTCCTTCTAGCAAATATAAAATTAAAGCTAAGTTCTTTTTATGTTTTTAGTATTCACTAGAGCCTAGGAATCCCATTTTATACAAAATAAAGCACATCCCTCAACGGTAATATCAGAGTACCTTCCTTAAATTCAAGTGACCAGAAGAGGGCACTAAACTCTGGACTGTGCTAGTTCTTAATTTAAATACTTGGTTAAATCAATTGCAAATGGAAAGAGGAAAGTGACAGTTAAGGAAGTTTAAAGGCCAAAAAAAAGTAGTTGAAGAATTACAGCAATTATCTTTCATAAACCTCTTAGTAAGAAATCATGTGAGTTTTATTTTCTGGAGCAGGAGCATCTGCGTGTATTTGTATCTACTTTTTGGTAATGTGAGTTGGCACACTCAGCAGCTGAGAGTAAATCAAATAAATGAATATCAGTTGATGTGATAAGAGTTATTTAGCCCTCAGTGACAAACATCATATATACTGTATCATAGCAAGTTTATTTAGTGGAGTATAATATCTTAATTCTGTGTAGAATTAGATGGAAAGATTTCTTCCTTGACTTAAAAATAATTAAGGAATATGTGATAAACAAGTACTAGAGAAGTAAATCCGTATGTCAACTTTCTTGTTTTTTCTTATCCCCAGAATGCTTTCTATCAACATGGGATAAGCTGTTCTATTATATACCTAGTATTCTCTTCCCAGCACACAATGACTGCTTGCCTGCATTGGAAGGCCTCCGTATTTATTATGTTATTATGTTTTATGTCAATATACTAAAGTAATCAATAAAGGGAAAAGTAGATATATACAACAACATGAAAGGAACCCCAAAACTGATAGTCTGTAGAGATTCTCCGTCCTCCAGGTCAAGAGTTGTTCCAAAGGTGCTTTTTCAGGAGGTAACTGGACTCTCTTGTTTTTTCTTTTGAAGACGTTTCACTTCTCCTCCAAGAAGCTTCTTCAGCTCTGACCGGATGGTGGGGAATGGAAGGATTTATATTCCTTGCAGACAGCTGGTCATGACCATAAATCTTTCCATTCTCCACTATGCTGTCAGAGCTGAAGAAGCTTCTTGGAGGAGAAGCGAAACGTCTTCAAGAGAAAAAAAACAACAGGAAAGTCCAGTTGCCTCCTGAAAAAAAGCACCTTTGGGATAACCATCACCTGGATGACTGAGAATCTCTACAAGACTTGCAGCCAGAAAGCGGACAGCCGCTCGCAGAGACCCAAAACCTACTGCATCCAGTTTTGGTCACCACTCTATAAAAAAGATGTTGAGGCTCTAAAAAAAAGTGCAGAGAAGAGCAAACAGGCTGATTAGGCGACTGGAGACTAAAACATATGAAGAACGGTTGCAGAAACTGGGTTTAGTGAAGGACCAGGGGAGACATGAGAGCAGTGTTGCAATATCTGAGGGGCTGCCACAGAGAGGAAGGGGTCAAGCTATTTTCCAAGGCACCCGAAGGCCAGACAAGGAATAATGGATGGAAACTGATCAAGGAGGGATTTAACTTAGAAATAAGGAGGAATTTTCTGACAGTGAGAACAATCAACCGATGGAACAGAAGTTGCCTTCCGAGGTTGTGGGAGCTTCATCCCTGGAGGCTTTCAAGAAGAGACTGGACTGTCAGAAATGGTGTAGGGTCTCCTGCTTGGGTGGGGGGCTGGACTGGATGACCTGCAAAGTCCCTTCCAACTCTGTTAATCTGTAATCTGTAAGTTGTTAAGTGAATCACAGCACTTGTTAGCGACACAGTTGTTAAGTGAATTTTTCTTCCCTGTTGACTTTGCTTGTCAGAAGGCCGCAAAAGGGAATCACATGACCCAGGGACACAGCACCCGTCATAAATATGAACCCATTGGCAAGTATCTGAATTTTGATCGTATTATTGTGGGGATGCTGCAAAGGTCGTAACTGTGAAAAATAGTCATAAATCTTTTTTTTTTCCAGTGCTGTTGTAGCTCATTGTTACAAACTGTTGTAAAGTTAGAGGACTACCAGCAAGGAGATAGGTCAATGAATACCTGTCTTCTTTCTGGACACCTTATAGAGTGTTTTTGGTCCACGATTGTGTATTTGGAGCAAGCCATCATTTTAATGAAGTCTTTAATGAATGAAGAAACAGTCATCTTTACAAAATGCATGATGTATTATGGCATCAAAGACAATCTTTGGAGAAGGTTTATATTCAGGCCAATTTTTGTTTGACTAAGATGGACTGTCAGATCTCATGGAAAATGTGATACTCCTCATTCAATCGTTTTGTTTTGGGGAGAAGGATTAATTTACTGCTTGTAAAGTAAGGAACTTTTTATCACTTTCTCCTGCAAAGTAGAACTAAATCAAATTGATGGGACAGGCGCCCACTGCAAATCATGAGAATTAACATCAATAATGAAATAAAACATTGCAAGCTTTATTTTATAGCTTTCTGGGTTGTTGTTTTTTATATTTCTGTTTATGATCAGAAGGTTGTTCGTTATAATTTAAATATTCATAGCTCCGACTTGCTCTGAAGTTTTGAAACAAAACAGAAAGGGCAAAGATTACCAAAAGTCTGTAGTATTGTCACAACTGAAAACCTTCAGGTTCCAACCTATTATAAGATTATGTAATAGTAACAGAAAAATATTTTCATTACATTAAGATATGTTAAATTTAACACTCTTTAAGCATGTTGTTACAGTCATGCTGGGTTCTCTTTTGCAACAGACCTACTGATTGGACTTAAGCAAAAAAAAATGTATAAACAGAGGCATAGAATCAAGCTCATGTGAAGTACTAGTACCACTTTATAAAGCCCTAGTAAGACCATACCTGGAATACTGCAACCAATTTTGATCACCATACTACAAAAAAGATGTTGAGACATTGGAAAAAGTTCAGAGAAGAACAATTAAGATGATCAAAGGCCTGGAGACTAAAACATATGAAGAATGGCTGCAGCTTTTGGGTTTAGCTAGTCTAAAGCAAAGAAGAATTAGGAGTGACATGATAGCAGTATTTCAGTATTGGAGGTGCTGCCACAAAGAAAAGGGGGTTAAATTATTCTACAAAGGGCAGGACAAGAAACAATGGTTGGAAACTAACCAAAGAGAGAAGCAACCTTGAATTGAGGAGAAACTTCCTAACAAGGAGGACAATTAACCAGTGGAACAGCTTGCCTCCAGAAATAATGGGTGCTCCATCACTGGAGATTTTTAAGAAGAAACTAGACAGTCACTTATCTGAAATAATATAGGTACTCCTGATTGAGGAGGGGGCTGGACTAGAAGACCTCCGAGGACCCTTCCATCTCTATTCTATTCTAATTGGTCAAATTATTGATCACATTCAACATTCCTATCTGTTTCTGTTGTGGAAGATGCTATTGCTACAAGAATTATCAGTAAATGGTCAAGTTACCTGTTTTTAAGTGGCCCTGGTTGAGAAACATGCCATATTTTTAAACCCATAGAACTTGGAAGCTCATCCATAAAAACCTATTCAGGCTGAAAGATCGAACAGTCTGCCATCAACCACCAGCTTTGCATGATGTTCTTAGTCAAGAAATGGGTCTGGAAACCTCCATATTATATTCCCAAAAAATACAGCACCACCCTTTGAATGCCACCGCCAGCTTTGAACACAACGGTGCTTTCAAAAATCCTCAAATCACTTTGAACTCCAAATAAAAGCCATTACCTGGGAAGGAGATTACTCTTATGCTCCTCTTATCGGCACTCTTCTCTTCTGATGTGAAATTGTTTAGCGTCCACGTAACATTTGTCTCGATATCAAGGTGGACCTGCTGCAGTGTTTCTCATTTATCATGTTTGACCGTATCTACAAAGGAAACTTGGGTCTGTGGCGCTCAATATCTCCTATGGCATTGTGTAACGCTAGGTCTCCCCTCCCCAACCTTTCTCTCTCTTGGTAAAGCCATTGGGGTGTTTTGGGCTGAAACGTGAGGCTGCGAATTGACTTGACACAAATTCAATCTAAGTTACACAGAGCAGAGGGAGTGGGGGAGAGAAAGAGAAGCCTTTCTAGGTTGTTAGCTTTATAGCTGCTGCTGCTGGTGCTTCTTGCAGACTCAGCTCTGTAACATGCCTTGCAGACGGAATGCATCAGAGGTGAGGTTGAACTGGGAAGGTATATCAAAAAGCCAGCGGATTAAATGCACGTGATAAAAGAACAGGATGGGCATAGCCCGGAAGAAAGGCAAGGAGAACAAAAAAATTAAAAAAAAAATCTTCTTCTTTAACCATTCTGGTCATTTTGAGGGCATTCCTTGCTTGGGAGGAGAGAAGGAGAGAGACAATTAGTTTTGTATATTTACCACTTTGATTTGTATTCTGCCTTTGTAACAGCAAGGCACTCAAGGAATCTAATGGGCTTATCCTAAAAATGGCAAACACACACACACACACACGCAAATGGATTTGTGATGCCTTAATGCTGATGCCTTAATGCTGAAACTTGCAATGTATGGCTGTGAAAGTTGGAACATAAGGAAGACTGAGCGCCAAATAACTGAGGCCTTTGAACTCTGGTGCTGGAGAAGACTCCCGCGAGTCCCTTGGACTGCAAGGCGATCCAACCGGTCAGTCCTAGAGGAGATCAACCCCGTCTGCTCTTTAGAAGGCCAGATCCTGAAGAGGAAACTCAAAGACTTTGGCCACCTGACGAGAAGGAAGGACTCCCTGGAGAAGAGCCCGATGCTGGGAACGATGGAGGGCCAAAGAAGAAGAAGAAGGGGACGGCAGAGAAGGAGGGGGCTGGATGGAGTCCCTGAAGCGGTCGGCCTGAGCTTAAATGGACTCCGAGGGATGGTAGAGGACAGGAAGGCCTGGAGGAACGTTGTCCATGGGGTCGCGATGGGTTGGACATGACTTCACAACTAACAACAGCAATGCTGAAAGAGAAGAGGATGGGATCCTCGGGTGTTTGTATTCAATAGCTTGAGAGCAATGCCAAAAAAGGAACTCTTTGACCCACACAGGCATCAGATGAGCCTCGGAAAACACAGGCGTCTTTAAGGAAGCCTCTCCTGGCAACCTTATTGAAGAGATGGATCCCTGTGGAGATACACCATTGTTCCATAGTCGAGTCCTAATCTCCTTAAAGCTTTCAAAGCCAAAACCAAAACCCTGAACTCTGCTTCGGAAACAAAACATTGGAGCTCTTTGAAACACAGCCATAATTTCTTCCTTAGAAGCGTGTACCAGTTAGCAGTCTGGAACTGGTTGAAATTCCTGGATACTTGATATATGGGAAGATTCATGCGGTACCATCAGTCTTCCCAGATCCAGTCATTATATAATTGAAGTAGGGGTTTCTTGCCTCCCAGACCCTATCTTAATTCCACTTACTTTGTTATTTATTTATTTATTTTTACATTTATATACCGCCCCATTCCGAAGACTCGGGGCGGTTTACAGCTTATAAGCAAT
>JANHFL010003136.1:134181-146790 GCA_032468155.1 Oxyrhabdium leporinum | reverse complement strand
AAGGATGGAAGGCTGAGTCAACCTTGAGCCTAGTGGGATTTGAACCGCTAGATTGAATCAGCAGAAGTGGCCTGCAATTCAACACTCTAACCACTGCGCCACCTAGGCTCATTCTCTCAAGTTTTTCTGTGGTGAGGTAAGTTGAACGGTGAGAGTGACTATTCCTGAGTGAGCTTTTATGTCTGAGATTAATGGACTTAAATCTGCATCTTCCAGACCTATTTATTTCAATAAATCTTACAGAAAACAAAACAAAACCCTAAAGCGATAATAGACAGAAAATAAAAGTAAAACCTTCTTCAAGTTAAACTGAACTCATTGTGAATATTTTAATATATATATATAAAATATATATAAAAGCAACAATATGGAAGTAGTTTGTCAATGTGATTTATCAGTACTTTCTTCCTGGATATCAGTACTATCTTCCTGGATTTCCAAATATAAGTACTACTCTGTGGTGACCCAATTTAGTTTTTTCAAAATATGTATTACTTAAATATTTTAAAATATTTATGTAATGTCCATCAATACAGAATAGCAATTAAGATGTTGGACTAGGAACATCTTACTCAACCATAGAAACTCACTAGATGAAGGGTGTCAAATTCGCTCACGTGCTGGCCCCGCCTCCACCTGGTTTAGCAAAGGGGAAAAAAGTCTTGATACATCATGTGACGATGCCGTGACGACCCGAGTTTGACACCCCTGCATTAGATGATTTTGTGCTAATCATTCTCTCTCAGTCCAACTTAACCTTACTTATTTATTTATTTATTTTATAGGCTGCTTATCTCACTGATAAGGTGACTCTAATAGGGAAAATCAACTGAAAGAAATTAATTAGAAGATGAGGTGTAAATCTAAACTAATGCTCTTACGGCATATTATTCAAACTGAAAATTTAAAGACTGAATTTAAAGCTAAAAGGAAGCCAATATGTAATGTAGAAAAATATAGAAACAATTAGGTTGTTGATCAGTCTGATCTGTTTCAAGTTATCTTCAAGAGCCCATCTGTAATCAAATCTTCAATCTAAAAAAAAATCCTGCAACTTCCCAGTAGAGCTTAAGCTGAATCATTTCTCAATGATTTAAAAAACATATTCCATTATTAAAATGTTTTAAAATCATGAGAGTCATGATACAAAAATTCCTCAGGAGATATTCTACAAGACTACAGATGTAAATTTGCATTTTGACTGCCGGAGAACTGAAGGAATCATTGTTTCATCTAACTGGAAAACTGCAGATGCCTTGCATTCTGAAAAAATATCATACAGTACAATTATGGAATTCAGAACCAGATCTTTCAGCATCTCTTCCAAGTTGGTGATTTTACCCTCTTCCTGTAAGCAAGTTCCCCTTTTCAGTATATTATTTGGGCATTCCTATTCAAAGTCTTGAATTTGTTGGTAGTCTTTACAAAGCTGCTCTATTTTATTTTATAGAGCACAGCTGATGGCTTTAAGAGAGGCCAATTGCCATGATGATTTTAGAAGAACTATATCTTCTTTTTTATCTTTTCTTGGTAGGAAATCACGTTATTTCTGTTTATATGCCGATGCCTGTACTCAGAACAAAGACAGACATCCTTTGGTGGCCAGGAACTGCATTATTTTTATTACTTTTTAGCTGATACAAATTTCACAGGTCTTGATAGTGATGTGGTAACGTTTCATGGAGAGTAGGTGGGGATCATAGAGAGTATTTTTCAATTTGGTGTTACTTTGTTTGTATACAAAGGTCTACAAAGGTTAAACACCTCTATTTTATTGCTTATTTAAAAAAAGGGAGGGGAACCACTTCCATTTAGAAGTTTGCCATCAAATTTTGTGACTAGAATGGTTTGCAAATTGCTTAGCTGTAGTTATGAAAGACAGAATAGCAACTTTGGAGGCATAGTACATTTTAAGACCATAAAAACATTTTAAAGTACTGTCTGCTAAAAAATAATAATGAGAACAGTAAATCTATGACAGCAGAATATGAAATTGTCTCAATTTATGCTTAATATATAAATAGCTATTCTTCAAGAAAGAGAGCTGATTCCAAAATACCGCATTCCAAAAAGTTCTCATCACTCTGCCTACTAGGAAGCCCATGGCAATACGCAGATAGGATGGTTCACAGCTGATTCCTGTTCAAGTAATTTCTCAGTGTCTCCATAGGTTGCGTTATGGGACAACATATTCAGCCCTGAATTCTAAGAAAACAATAACTTTGTGCCCACTGGACAACTTGCACTAACCTGCAGTGGTGAATATTTGTGCATTTTGGATTAATTGTCTATATTATGTGCAGAAAAAGAAACACTATTGCAGTTACTATTTATGATGAACCAACCAGTACACTCTATTGCTATGAATACTTAAAAAAAAACCCTAGTATTACGGGGGGAAATGACTAGGAAAGATAATTAATAATGGCTCTCCATATTTTTCATTTTAGATTTGTTAGGAAATACCAAACCGTATTTTTAACTTCATAAGCCTAATTTTACTAAGTTAGAAACTGCTATCGAGCCACTAGAGAATTTGTTAGATTCTATTTTATAAAGAACATAAGATAAAGATCTTGCATTGTAATTAGATAATCAAAATATAAGCCACTTATTAGAATAATGACTTGGTCCTGGTCTCCCTTTTTCTCCTTCTGCCTATTTAATTGTTTTCTCTATAAAATGCATGAGACAATACTTATTTACCTAAATTACAGGGAAATGTGTGGGGATGTACTTATCTAAATTATAGGAGTCCTTCAAGGATTAATTAGTTAATTAATGTTTGCAAACTGCTTGAAATAGAGGAAATGTAGTCAGTGAATGTCAATTATTAAATCACAGGTTTATCTAGCTTTGCAACTGAACCCCTAATAAAGTAAGTTACATAATAGTTTCAGGTTTGAAAAGCCACTCTTACTGTCTAAAAGATATAAAGGTTTTAATTAGCAACAGTTCTGGAAAGTGCTTTTCAAGAGAAAAAATACTAAATATTATTAAGGTTTTCCCTGAAGAAAACAATAACAAAATATAAACTCTCAAGATATAACTGCTATTCTGGGATCTATTACCTAAGGGTTTATTCAGTGGAAATATTAAGTGTATTTGACAAGCTTTTCCTGCAAATAATTATATTTATTGCATAAATGGTAAAAAGCAAAAACAGTGTGCAATATAAGTACTATAATTTTAAACAATGTGCAGTAGATTAAAGAACCATTCCTATTGGAAAAAAATCTAATGTATCTTAAGGCACTGCTGCAAAGACACTTTTAACATATATTATTCTGGCTGTGCAGTGCATAGTAATGCTGAATTTTAATGCTACAGTGGAAATAAAAGGCAACAGCAGAAGATTTAATCCAGTCTCTTATGGTTGCAGCTTTACATATGAGACATTCCAGTATACTTAACAGAATTCCCTTTCTTGGCTATAAACACAGAGATGCCTAAGGTTCTCTTGAACAGGAAGTCTCACATTCCCATTATCTTGCACTTGCTTTGACTCAGAACATGAATTCCTTGCATTAAGAAAAAAAAGGGGGGGAGAGGGCAATGGACTTAGATGCACAAAGTCTCCCACTCAGTGCTTTTGCTGAAGTTTCCTTAGCATGGCTTATATGATTGAAATAGGGACAATTGAAGAGAGAGGCCATAGACTTTATTAATCTTCCTATCTTTAAGTTCCTGATTTTTTGGAAAACTGATACTATATTAAAAAGGAGTTTAAATGAACTTGACTTTTGCCAGTTCCATGGACATTTTCATTTAGCAATCTGGCTAATAGTATGGAAGAAGCTTGACATTGTTCCTTGAGGCAGATAAATTATTCTAGCCTAAAGCCATGATATTACCTGGAGATTTCCCCTTCAAGTATTAACTGATTCTGCTTAGCTTCTGAACTCAGTAAAATCCATCAAATAGTGATATCATGCATCTGTATGATGCAAAGGATGAATTTCTTATCACTTCCTCTTGAAAGTAAGGGGACAGGTAATATGATACTCTTATTAAAACTTCATGAGTGAAATTACTGCTTGTATGGTTCTGATTGATGCTTGATTAACTACAAATGCTGTAAAATAAATAAATAGCTGAGCTGATAGAAACAAAATAAACCTGAAAAGAAATTGTAGTCTGCAAAACTTCAGTATTGATTCCAAGAAAACTATATGTATGTGTCCATGTAATTACTGAAAAGTTTTTCCTTGATATACATAAATCTCTATAGGAAATTTTAAAAAAATCAAATGAAGACTTCTATTTACATATTTAATGCTGCTTGCATTATCAATTCATTCTCTTAGTTCTTCCCCAGTAGTTGAAAATTACAAACGTAATTCAGTTGGACTCCAACACAGAGAGGATTCTTTTATAGAAAAATACATTTCAGGTATTGAATTGATTCATGGAACATATATGCCAGACCCTGTCCTGAGTTTCTGAAGCTAGTAGAGGAATTCATGTAAAGTTCTTTCTTATTCAGATATGGAAATTGTACATCATATAATTAATTGCAAGAAAAGAAAATAGTACATGAGATATCTGCATTGAGCCTGCATTATTTATTTTACAGATCATGCATATAATTACAAAGTTTCTTTGGATTAGAATGTGTACTACTTGGATAAAAGGTTACTTTTTCATGCTATAATAAATTTATTTCTTTTTACATAGTAGGGCAAATTCAGTATTTGGAAACCAGAAGCAGCTAACAGGAATTTTCGCTCTGCTTTTTCCACCATGCACAGTAGTTTCATGAAAATAATAATTAAAATGTTGTTTATTAAATTAAACTGATATGTTGTTGTATAAAATTTGTATGAAAAGCATATGTGTACTACCATTTAGATTTAGATTGCTTGACATTCTCTGGGCAATGTCCCTTAACTTCCTTCACTCTATAATTATTCACTTTTTGTTCTTCTGCTATATATTAAAAAGCAGATTCATGTAATCTTTCTGCACTGATTAAGTTATCTGTTGTACTGAACAAAGTGTAGAGCCCCATTAGTTGATCCATCAGGTCCATTTCAATCACTTCAGCTCTGACTGGAAGATTAGTGGATCTGTAGCAGACTTCAATAAGACAGTGTGTATCATAAGTTTGGAAAAAAACCCATCTTGTTCATAAAAATTTTCACTCCTGAGCAATATCCTTATTTCTAAGAAAAGGGGAAATTATTTCATTGCACTATTTGAAGAAAAAAAATGATCAAATCTATCTAAAGAACATAGCTATACCTATATTTTTGGGCTATAGCTAATTTGTGCTTTATTAAGACAAAAAGTAGAAAGCATGGTGGCTCTCCTCGTTAGAACACTGGACTACAGGTTAGCAAGCCCACATTTGAGACCCTAGTGCTGTCATGGGGCAGGGTGAGCTCTCATCCTTTGCTCCAACTCCTGCCCAGGGCATGAAAAGAGCCCCCAACTGAACATCACCCGGGCAACGGTGATGTCATCAGCTAATCCTTTCAACCAAGAAGTGCCTTGTTGCTTCTGACATGAGTGCAAAAGGCAAAAAGTAGAAATTGGGAACTTACTTTTGATAAAATAACATTACAAAGATTATGGAAAACAATTTGTGCATGACTGATCATATTGAAGAAAAAAAGGACACTATATTCCCTGATTTCTTTCAGAAATAAGATGGAGAATGCTGATAGATTATTGGAACACCTCAGTTAAATAAAAAAAGCTTCAGTATATTATTTAATATATCTATTATTATCCATTGTGCCTTTTTTGTATTTTTCTCTGTTTAGAGTGGTGATGAAAAACTAGAACAAAATATTAATAGACATTAAAAATAGATGGATAAATTATCAGATATTGATAGAAAGACAGTACATAGCTTGTACTCTAATGTGCATAGGCTTTAGGGGAGTGGCAAATGATGAAATATGGATTGTGATGTCATAAAACATGATATGATGCGAGTATGAAAGATGCATAACTTGTGCTGTAATAATTTAACATACATTTGATTATTTTGACATATTGATTAGGAAAACATGCCAATGACTCCTTGACAAGATATAATATACATTAAAAGAAGTGAAAATGTCTTTTGTTTGATTCTGCCCGCTTTGTTATATGGAAGTGAAAGTTGTGTGTGATAGGATAAACAAAAAATTAATCTGAACACAGTGGAATGGGGTGTATGTAGTAAAATAAAGAAATAAAGAAATGTATTAATAAAGACATAGGGTAAAGAATGATTGATGCATGAATGTAGATTGAATTCAAATGTGAGGTCAAAGGTCACACAGAATGAATGAGGACCAAATTACAAAAAATGTATGAGGAAATAATTAAAAAAAGAGGAAGGAAGGGCAATCTAGAAGGAAGTCATACTCAGACGGAGCTTGGAAAGAAAGAAAAGTAAGAAAGAGAAATGTACAAAATGGTTGTATGGACAAGATGAAAGTAAACAAGGACATCCTCACACACTATTAATAAATCAAGTGTGGCCATGCCCACTCACATCCACATATATTTTCTATTTGCATTATGATACATATAAAAAAGGGGTGCTGCCTCCTTGACTGTTTAACCTCTCCCTATGGGTGTCCCTATAAGCAAGAATGGCTTATAAAGACGCAGGTTATGAGGAATAAACTGAACAGTATCAGTATAGACTATGTTTAGCTAGATTTCCCTTTTAAAAAAAATTCCTGCCTGTAATTTCTTTAGTTCACTATTTCCCAGTCTTTCCCTTCACTTCTCACAATTCTAGTTATTTATATGTATATCTGTAACAGTATAATGATGCTATAACAGCATGATAAATTATCAATAAATTTGTGAAAGATCAGTATTATATTGTTTTCTTTGCCATCCTTTGCTTGCCTTCATCCCTAGTATTCTTATTTATATTTATATATTGCACTTAAAAACCACTACTCTCACTCATCGAGTAAATCTGGGCAGTGTACAAATAGGTGTAAAAAAATCTATATATAAATAATATAGGAAAAGGCAGTTGAAAACAAGAATAAAATATTTTTTTTAAAAAAGCTAGGGAGTGGCTTCAGGGCACTAACCAGTCCTATGGCTGCATGCTCCTCTGTGGGCCACAGGTGAGTAGGCAAAACCAGGTCTTCAGATATTTCCAAACCACCAGGAGATTGGGGGCCCTCTTCATATCTGGGGAAAAATATTCCAAAGGGCAGCGGCAACGGTGGAGAAGATTCTTTTCCTGGACCCCACCACTCAGAATTCTTTAACTGATGGGGTCTGCAGCATTTATGTTTAAATTATACCTAAATTTGCTTTGTAAATGTTAATTTCAGTACTATGTGTTAATAAAAGGAAAGGGGGTAAAAGCAAGTAATAGAGAAGGCAGGAATAGAATGGTCAGTTTTGACCTGCAACATATATTGCAACAAATTTTCTCTGCGTTTGGCATTCTTTCAGGCCAGATGTAATAGTCCTGAGCAGAAATATAATCTGAATTTGGGTAATGTAAAGAAAACAGCCCTGTATTATTAAAATAAGTACAATGTTGCCACAAGCCTATCTTTGCAGTATTGACTACTAAGGTTTGTAACTCCAAAGTAGGCAGCTACTTTCACTTTTTTCTTATTATAGAAAATGGAGCTCTATGGTAACAGCAGGCATCTTAACTGTTGCAATCTGGCATGCAATAATCTCATTTATATGCCATATCAGTCCTTATCATTTGTGAATGGGAAGAATTGTAGCCTAGACTATTATATGGAGAATGGGTAGATACTGTCATAAAATATTTTTTAAAAACCTGATTAGCTTTTTGTATATTTGATTAAATACAATCTGGGATAAAATCTGGGTGTTAAAATGGATAGCTTTTAAATGAGTTTTAAAAATAAATTGAATGAGTAAAGTGTATGGAAAATTCCAGAAAACTAGGCTATGGTATGTTGTTTTAGCTATTTTCAAATTTCTTAAGAAGGGAGTAGAAGAATCATAATAGTGAACGAGCACACAGGCTTGTGGAAATTTTGAATGTGTGTTCTCCTCAACTGGTCTCTGATTTTTGAAGTAATTGCTATTTTTGAAATGAAATACTATGGGATTTCTATTTGTTCACAGACAGGATTTCCCAGAACTGAGGGTACTATTTAATTTTCTCTGTGCTTTCCATTATTTGTATCCACCAGTGAGCTACAACTTGTGATCTAGTAGAATTAACACTAAGCATATTGGCAGTATGTCAATGTTCATTCAATATAGCTTATCCCAAGATATGAATGTTTATTGCTCTCCTTCTATCAAAACTTCAACAGATGTTGTGTAGAGGTCACAACTCCCAGCATGATTATCCAGATTAAAGTTGCGAAATTGCACCTGAACACATCTGGGGAATGCCAAGCTGGGTGATGCAACCTATTAGTCTCAAGTACTGAATTCCATCTGTTTGTTACAGGACTACTAATTTTGTCTTCCTATTAAAGCTAAGCTTTATGTTGAAATATGTTTCTTTGCTGAGAACACATCTATAAATAATTCACTGCCCTGTCCCTAAACAAAAATAATATAAAGTAAAGACATTACTATGAAGACAAACAGTTTTCCCAGTTCTGGTTTCAGGGTGATCTGTGGGTATTTTACTACTATTCCGGCAGCAACTTGGGAAAACATGAAGTCGTCTAGAAAGTAGAAACTATCTCCTCAGGTGCTGAATTGACAGGAAAGCACTCACACGACTATAATCACAGGGTTATGTGGGGGTGGGGGAATCCTCGGAGCCGAGAAGTATTAGATTTTCACCATCAAATCTACGGAAAGACTCTAGAATGGGAGAAATACGTTATTTATTTTGAAAAAAGTTGCGCACATCTCACCTTTTCCCCCTTTTGGAACTTACGGTCCTTTTTTTTCTTTTTCAAGCGACTTTTTAAAAAGTCACTAGAACTTGGCTTCTCAGTCCTCCCTTCCTTCTGTCTCTTCTAATCTGTCCCACTCCTGGCTCCCCCACGCCCCCCCGATGTGCGTGCTCGCGCGTGCCTCTTCCTCCCCGCGCGGCACATTCTTGCAGGACGGGGGCTCTGCCACTCTTTCCTTCGAGTAGCCGAGTGGCACGGAGAGGGTTAAAGCTCAGGAATGCACCCACCAGGAATGTGCATGCAGATGAGATGGATGCTAATCTCATGCTAATGAGTGGCTGCTGCCGCCGCCGCCGCCACTGCCGCTCGGGACTGAGCCGGTTCTCCCCCTCCCCCCGGAACTTAAGCAGCGCCTCGTCTTAGCCTGGACCCCCTGACCCCCTCCTGCCAATACGGAATAAGGCCCGAAGGCGGAGGCTCCGTCCAGACATGGTGGACTGAAACTCAGGAGAGTTTCCTGGCCCATTGCACGATTCTGCCTCCCTCCACCCGCCCAGAGCTCCAGGGGAAGGAGGGGGCGTCTTTTCCCGCTTCCCTCCTTTTCTTTCTTTTTTGCTGTCCCTATGGAGCAGCTATACCCCGACTTCGACCATGCCTAGAAAAATGGGGAATGGGCAATTGCCCTTACCCGACGGCTGGGAGGAGGCGAGGGATTACGATGGGAAAGTCTTCTACATTGACCACAACACCAAGCAGACCAGCTGGATCGACCCTAGAGACAGGTGGGTGTAGATCGCCTCTCCAAATCCCAGTGCGCGAAGAGGAGGGGGGTTGAACACGCGGGGGGGGGGGGGATTGGCGTCAGACGCATTTGTTCTCCTAACTTTAGGAGGAGTTGCGTTTGTTTTTTTTCTCCACCTCTCTAGTCCCCTCCCCTGTGTAAGAGTCCCACATAGTTACATAATAAAGATAGTGATAACAACAACAACAACCTGCAAGGAAGAAAGGGGAAGTGTTCCTTTCCGCCCCAGCATTATCTTGGAAGGAGAGGAGGGTGGTAGCGTGCAAGTTTGTGTATTTCTGGCATGCGTTCTCTGGCAAGGGTGTGTATTGGAGACAGAGAGGGAAAGTGACTGTAGGCTGCAAAGTGAGAAAGAAAGTCTAAGGAAAGGCAAGAATTCCAGTGAACATCTCTTTCTTGTGACTGGAACCAAACACGGATCAATTGGTCAACCCAGATTTTATTTAATGAGTATATGTTGAAATGTTTCCTACCAGAATATGATTTGCCTATAGAACTGAAACTGAGATTCTCTCTTTTTATAAAACTCCTAAGTGAAGTTATGGGATTTGGGGTTCTGATTATTTTTTTGAAAAAAGAATATTTAATTTTCACAGAAGCCCTTGCAGTGTCTCTCTGTGACTATTAAAAGAATTGGGTCAAATTAGAGGATTTTTAAACATAGTTTTCTCTTTACATACAAAGAAAAAAGATGCTGAATCTCCAGAGATATTGGTATTCTGGGTTTTGAAAGTTTGGCTAGAATATAAACCATCTCCCTGATGAAAAGGTAGAATATATTTAACAAATCCTCTAGGTACACAATTAAAAGGGTGATATTAGTTAGGCCATTTGCTCATCTATTTTTGGAACTGAAGATTTGAACTGTAATGGGCTTTAAAGTTTTTATTTTTCTGAAAACCTGGCTTGTTCCAGACAAAAGCATGTTACCTTGTTTTGAGCCTCAGATTTGTATCATCTCATCCTTTTCAAAGGTGAAGCCCTTGTAAAGAAATTGAGAGAAGTCTAATTGGGCCTGGCATTTGAGTTTTTAGTAGGCCTCAACTGAATCCTTTTATCTCTCCTGGTCTCCCTAGATTATAAGAGAGATTTATTAAAATAAGAGAGGAAGTTTAAACATTTCTTTAAAAATAGAGGGGAAAGCCTATATTAATTTTACAATAGAATGCCTCATATTTAATACTTTTTATGAAGAAAGTAATTTTCTTTTAATTGCCACCATCACAATTAAATGATACTGAAATCTAAGAGATTACTTAAATTAAGGAAAATATTGCTCTAATATATACTGTAATATTCATTAATATACATAATTCTTCACTCACTTTTCAGATTTACGTGCTGCTTATCTTTATTAAACTAATAAAATCCAGTATCGCTTAACTAATAAAAGCCATTAGAAATTTATGTCACAAACCATGCTGAATGATTAATGAAGGACTTGTTTTAAATTTCCTGGTTGGAATAAGAAAGGATAGCTGTAACATTTCTGATAGTATCAGAGTCATGGTGCTTCTATACTAAAAGTTGTTATATGCCTTGCTTGCAGTGTCATAACTTCTTCCCTGATGAATTGGTTAATAAAATGGATTTATATTTAGAAATGTTGATACGACAATTTACATTGTTTCTGAAAACTTAGAAGAACTTCTTAAACAAAATAGGAGCAATCCTTGACACGATTGGGTATTCAAGTATATATACATACTTGGTATTTTAACTTATTCTGCATTTTCAATTGTTTCATTTGATCTTATAACTTTTTATAGACTAAGTATTTTTTTCTGAAAACAAATATAGTTTATGGTGTGCATTCAGATTTCTTGATATTCAGACTAAAACTAAATACTGACTTGTTATGTTGGCTCTCCTAAAAATGTGAGTACAACTAATCCTACTTTTGGTTTTTCTTTTCACCTAGAACTACAAATACAACTCTATAATCATGTTTTTTTTCAATAAAGGAAAGACATATAACTTATATTTTGTGATAATGAAGCTTGAAATAACTACTATTTCATTAATGTCCTTATTTCAGAAGGCTTGAGACATTTTAAGTTCTTAGCTTGACTGTATTTTCTTTCAGAAAAGCTAATGAAGTGAAGTCCTTGTTTAAATAGTGTAGGAGAAAGTGTTTGGAGTAACTCTATTAATGCCTGTCAATCTCTTTACTCACTGTTACAAAACAAACAGAAAAAGGTTGTACTTGGTACTTGAGATAATCAATAACTAATGTATAGGTCTTGACTTCAGACAAAATTATGTACAAAAAGAAGGAAAAGTAGGTAATTCATTCCCATTTATCTGAATTCAATATATACAAAGTTTGATTCTCATTCTCCTATAATATACAGTCTATTTAACAGATAAGCTTCCTATTTTAATTCTATGTGATTAACTTTGAAATTAAATCTTAGTACGGTTATCATGCAACTTACTCCCAAGAAAATATGCGCAAAGGTATACCATCATGCAGGTTTGTTTTGTATGGTTACACAGAAGTAAAGAATCTACTTTCAACATACACAGGTATATTTGATCATAGTTGGCATAGTTTTAGATCGGGCGGGATTCAAAAATTTCAGCAACGGGTTTGCTGTCCAGTTGCTGGGTGGGCGTGGCCATGGTAGATGTGGCCAGCAGGGGGCCTTTTTTGCCTCCCCGGCCTGTGGAGGCTTTTCTCAAGCCTCTGCGAGGGCGAAAAATGCCTCTCTGGGCTCTGGAGGCTCTCTGGAGGCTGGAAACAGGCCCATTTCCGGCCTTCCTGAACTTCCAGGAGGCCCATTTTTTGCCTTCCCCAGGGTCCGGAGGCTTTCCTCGAGCCTCTGGGAGGGCGAAAACAGCCTTCCCAGGCTCCAGAGGCTCTCTGGAAGCTGGAAATGGGCCTGTTTCCAACCGTCCCGAACTTCTGGGAGGCCCGTTTTTCACCCTCCCCAAGCCTCCGCGCACACCCTGCACTTACCTGCATCTAAAACAGGCCGCGTGGAGACTCCT
>JANHFL010003136.1:114043-126014 GCA_032468155.1 Oxyrhabdium leporinum | reverse complement strand
AGCAAAAGTATTTAAAAGCCCATTATGGTAGCTTTGCAAGAACAAAAGGCTGGCTCAGTCCTTAACAAAGTTGGGGGAAAACTCAGCTCTGCCTCCATGTTATATTTCTCTTTTAGGGAAATATTCTGCCTTTGTAATATTTCCTAAAATATTTCATTTTTCTAGGAGAGGTGTGGGTGCTAACTTCCAATACTACCATAATGGGCTTTTAAATACTTTGAAAAGATCCGTGTTACACTCAAAATGGCAGCTTTGTTCTGCTTGAAATTCCATGCTTAAACCATTGTTAAAAATTGATGTTTTCTTTAAAAAAAAGAAGGCTTGCAACATGGGCTATTACTCTCCAACAGTTAATATTTGAAAAATAAACTTTGTGATTCATTAAGCAATATAATTCATAGGACATACATTAAGACTAAAATCATTGATAGGCTGCCCTCTATGAATTTGTTCAGTCTTCTGTTATATTTATAAAAAATAGTCATCTTTATATCTGATGGCAGTGGAAGACATTTAATTGTGGGGTTGGAAAATATGATAATTCAGAAGAAGTAGTGGCATATGGTTACTTGAGAAGATTCAGTAGATTGTGGAAAAACATATGGCTAATATATCTTGATTTTGTTCCACTTTAACAAGCCTGAGATTAAACTCTTGATGTAAGAATAATTAACTTTTGATGTTCTTAAGTCATGGAAGTAGTTGATGGATGATAAATGGGTAGTTTCAGTCCTTCCAGTGCATATAATGACTATATTAAAAAGGATGGGTCCTCTATAACTGGTTTTAATTATTAGTTCTTTTCTTAGAGTCAACTGTATTGTCAACAAAGATATCCCCTCCTCTATATTAAAATCAATGCTATACACAAAATAGTAAAGATTTTAGAATGAACAAAGGAATGCTGTGGAGATTTATAATAATTTGATTCATTTCATAAAACATTCCTAAAATATTATTCAGATGATTAGATACTTTATTATGTACAACAAAAAGAAATAAAGCTTTAATACCTTTTGGTGGATTTTAACGTAACTAAATTGCAATTTAATTGTAACTAACATAATATTTATAGGTACTGAACCAAATTGATGATTTTATTATTTTATTATTATAAAGAACCAATTATTATTATAAGAGTCGATGAAGGCACAGTGGTGAGAATGCACTACCGCAGGCTACTGCAGGCTACTTCTACTGACTGCTGGCTGCCAGCAGTTTGGCAGTTCGAGTCTCACTGATTCAAGGTTGACTCAGCCTTCCATCCTTCAAAGGTTGGTAAAATGAAGACCCAGATTGTTGGGGGCAATATGCTGACTCTGTAAACTGCTTAGAGAGGGCTATAAAGCACTATGAAGCAGTATATAAGTTTAAGTGCTGTTGCTATTATTACAATATTCATAGAGGGTTTTTTTTCTTATATACAGTGTATTGTTTATTTATAATATAACATTTTTTTAAAAAATTGAAAACTAGAAAGTTCTAAAGTTTTTGTGGTTACCATTAACTATATTTGGTATCTACATCACCTTTTCTTCATGGAAACCAGGGTGGTATATATTCTTTGTGCCTCCTATTTTATTCTCAGAATAAGCTTTTGATGTAGATTAAACTGAAAGATAGAGGCTGCCCTAGAGCTATGCAAGGGACTTTCTAACTGAATATGGTTAAAAATGATCATCAGAAATTTCTATTTCTTACCAAGCATTTCCTAAACAAATGATTATTACGTGGATGAATAATAAAACTTTTAACATTTAAGATTGATAGTTAAATGAGAATTCATTAACTGGATAGAAATTATTATTGAACAAAATGGAGTCAGACTGATTTTGATTTATAGTTGCAATATTGTTTATATTTAATTTTATTAAAATTTTATTCTATTTGATACTTATTTTCCTCCCTCTGACGTATTTTCTTTCTGGACAGTAGAGTAGGTAAAGTTTGTCTGTTTTCATTATTCTTCTGAATTTTTAAATTTTGGTTCATTGGTCAAGCAGCTATAATGAACATTATGATGGAAGGGGTTAGGTACTATTTTTCTACCCTAATAGGCATAGTCTTACCAATATTTGCTGTTGGTTTAGACGTTCACTCTGTTTTCTCTCTGTTTCTGTAAACAATATATCCAACTGTATTGTCTGCTAAGTCATGTTGATTGATATTTTTTCAATAGCTTTCCATTGGCCTGCATATCTGCCATTCTGAATTGCAGGCTGGAAGGTCTACCTTGTGTTAGCTTTTTATACCATCCACACAATTTCTTTTATTTTAGTTATTTGGTTCAAGCCATCATTTTTATTTTACTGTTAACTCTTAATCATTTACATTTATTCATAATTTACTGTTATGTAAAAGGATATATTGTGTATAATTTTAGCCACCTGTGTAACCTAAAACCTAACATATATCAAAATCCTTAAGCATAAAGTCTACAAAGAGACATAAATATATGCGAAAAGTGTAATAATTTTGACTTTCACTAAGTGATAACTGTTATAGATCAGGACTAGAATGATTAGGAAAGACTTGGAGGAATTAATGTACAGTATATGTGAAAGGCACCTAATTTATACATTGTATTTTATGTTATAAGCAAACATTTTCTTTTGTATCAAACTAGTAATTGTCTCAGTTTTCAAGTATGATTTTGATAGACCTTTATATAATGAAGGCTAGAATTAGCTCAGAAATCCATATTTCCAAACAAGAATGGATAATATGTTTTGTTGAAATAAGCCAGAAAATAGTAGAAATTGCTATGATTAAAAAGCAAAGTATATGAACCCAGGGCTATGCTAAAGGAGGCAAAATTCCTATTATATTGCTAAAGTCCAGCTCTTAAGCAAAAACCACTTACGTGTAATCCCAAGACTAAATCTAGGTTGCCCTATCTTTCCAACGCTGCAAAGTAATTCCCATGTTCCTCATTCCAATAATTCTTCATGTATTGATAAGATCTACATTTTTACTACATCTGTAATTCATATTACATTCCCATCTATAGTATATTGATCTTGTTATACATATTGTTTCATGATAATAAGACAAATCCACATCCTATGAGTAATAATTTTATAGTTTGAATGAAGTATATGAAGATTATAGCTCTGAAACTTTCTACCTAAGATCAACTACAAAAATATAAGAAACACACCCATTTGGCATGTAAATAGTGATAGATTATAATTCCGGCAAACTTACCTGTTCAAATTACTTTTTGCAAAAGTAGGGTAAAAATTCAGTCTTCTCATTTGAAAAGCTTTATGGGACCTGATTCAATTTACAGTACACACCATGCTTCCTTTGGTCCCATCCCCCCCTCCTTTTGTTTCTTAACTACCAGCAAAAAAAAAGCAAGCTACTGATTTTGTTTTCAGCCACTAATTTGTTATAGTACAGTGGCTTCTCCCAGCCATTCTGCAGCTGATAAGTAGCAATAATAAAACAATAAAAAGAGCATTGGCTTAAGGTATTGCTTGGCATTTTCAAGTGAGCTCATTTTCTTCTGACTTTGGATGAAGCCTTATGTGGACTAAACAGAAGTATTGCTATTCCTAAATTCAAAAAATAAGTCAAATACAATGGCTGGCATTTTCTTAAGTTATTAAGATGTGATTTCCTTCTCTTTTGCCTTCTCTGTGTTGGCTAAATTTGCCCCACAATGCTCACCTATTTTCTTCAGAAATTTTGTCTGAGTTTTCTGCTCCATCTTCAAAAGACAATGCTCTCTAAGGTTCATTTTGGCTTGCCAGCTACTATAGCTTCACCTTTCCTTTCCTTTCCTTCCTCTTCTTCTCAGAATACTTTTTTTTAGTCTTCGACTTTCTCATTGCCTTTGCCTCACTGTGGTTTCTAATCATATAAAAATCTTTTGACTTTCTCTGTTTCTCTTGCTGTTGTTCATAAATCTATTCATTTTTCACATACTTCATTACATTTTTGGTGAAAAAAAATGGATTTCCTTAGATTGAGATCATACTTGAAAATAGTATTTCTATTCAGAATATAATTTTACATTTTAAATACTTTTAAATACTAGCATGACTTGAGGTTTGAACTCTACTTACAAATTATTAAAAAACACAAAATAATGATGTTTTAAGTTTTTAATGTTTTTTAAATTCATTCATTTATTTAATTTATTATCTAAGTAAATAAATTATATTAAATTAAATAAATTATATTCTATTCTATAAATAAATTTTAATTTAGCCAAATTAAATTAAATATTTATTATTTTAAGTATTTAAGTATTTCTTTAAAATTTAAGAAATTGAAATGGAAAGATGGAATAATGTGGAATTATTTGCAATGGAAGATCATCAAAGTAAAGCCTCTTTAAAGTATGTGATGACCCCATTGGATTCCGGTTTGGAGGAGGAGGAGGAGGAGTGACCATGTTATGGGGATGGCACACCTTTCCCAGAATGTCAGGAGAATCCTATGGCTGAAGACATTGCAGTCCCGGCCCATCCAGCATTAAGAAAGGAGGCCAACCGGACAAGCCACCTACTGGAGTGTATCAGCTATAGAGGGTCAGCGGTGATGACAGGCTACAGATTGCCTCTGATGAGGAACAGCTACCTTCCCTATCCGATTTGCAGGTGCAGAGAGCAGAGCAGAGGGACGCACAGAGGAGATCAGCAATGTTGCTCATGATGAAACAGCCATGTTCCACTCACAAGGAACACGTGGAAGGCACAATTTAGCCAGATGTTTGTTGGGAACACCTTCCCAGCTTTTCTGCATGCTGCCTCGTGAATATTGGTTTGTGTTTCTTGGGTCTGAACTTCAGACTTCATTGTACACTTTGGACTGGGCTGTATGACTTCAGATTCTGGGACTGTGCTTTGTTTTCTGGAACCCTGGACTTTGTGTTGCGGACTTGGTAATTGTGGCTATCAGGACTTCTCTCTTTGCCTTGTGGGTCACGTAGGACATAGTTCGTGGAACTAGGACTGAGGGAAAACTGCAGACTAGAGTGGAGCTTCACTGGCACCATTGGTGGGCTGTTTGATGCTGTGTTAATTGAGCAATAAATGGACTACACTTGACCCCTGCCTTGCCAGCATGACTTGGGTCAGAAACAGAGTATGTGTTATTTATTAAGCTGAGTATTGAATGATCAGCACCAAAAATGGATACACTTCTTCAAAGTACTACTTTACACTGCAAGTTAAAATTCTAGGGTTTTATGGGTTGGGGGAAATTTGCCTAACTTTTAACTTCAGCACAATGTGTCTTCTCCCTTTAAAGACTGAAGTATTGGTATTAATGTTGGTTTACACATTCTGAATGCTTCATCTTTTCTATCTGTTTTCAAAGGAACAGAGAACAATATATGAAAGTGGCAAATTGCAGTAGTTAAAAAAACCATAGTGAATTATGACCTTGTACATATATATTAATAGTTGCTAGTTTAAAATTTAACAACTGTTCTGTGCTCATGCTATCTTTAAAATAGAATGAAAATGGGATGCAAACCACAAAATAAATTATAAAATGGTGTACATGTTAGTTATTTAAAATGGGATAAACACACAGTACTGTAAATCTTATCTCCATAGCCAACACAAATTCCACAATCTGTATCAAGAAAACCAACAGTGAATAATCCTTCTGTTATATTGGCTAATTTAAGCTTTTACTACTGTAGTACAGGTGTAATCTACTTGCAATACACAAACGCCTGCCCCTCACTCTAAAGCTGATGCTTTAGACATGTAAATCATATGAAAATAGGACTTTGGTATAAAAAGAAAAATCAGTGGATTGTAGCCAGATTATTAACATGATATGAAATCTTCCTAAAATGGGCTATCACTATATATAAAGCAAATGCACCTAAAATGTTTGAGAAATTGAGAAACTTCTTTTAACTATTGGTTGGGAGAATTGTCAAAAGAAAGGCCTTACCCCTTGCCATTCCTGCCATTTCCATGTTTAACCTATAGTGGCAGGAAAATTTTATTTACTTATTTATTAATATCCCACTTTCATTGTTTTTACAAATAACTCAAGGCACTGAACATATCCAACACACCTCCCTGTTCCTATCTTTTCCCACGACATTCGTGTGAAGTGATTTGGGCTGAGTCAAGTGAATAGTCCAAGGTCATCCAGCTGGCTTTCATGGCTAAGGCAGGATTAGAACACATGGCTAAGGCAGGATTAGAACACATCTCCTGTTTTCTAGCCTGGTGCCAGACCAAAGTGGCTCCAAACTTCACCAAGATCACCCTCCAAAGCATTTTGTATTCTTATGAGGTTCAATTAATTTGCCTGTCTGAAGATCAGCAATGGGCAAGGACTGCTTTATAGTCTGTTTGGAAGAGTTATTTCCTTTATATTTTTCTTCCCTATTTGAGGTATGTTTGCAACTTGTTCCTGAAGACTATAGGAAAAGCTAAACAACAAAAATCACTTGTGATGACTGTACTACTTTTTCTCAATCAAATAAAACTTTACTTAGCTATATCAAATATTATATTTTAATTTCTTTCATGAAACAGAATGACAGGGTAATTTAAAAAACAAGGGTAGGTTCACTTCCTATGACAAGACTCAACAAGCAGAGGGTTGTCCGACTCGTCCCCCCCAAATATACTGTACCTGTAGGATTAAGCTCTGGTTAAATACATTGGAGCAGTATATTGATTTGAACTTTTACAGCCAGTATTTGTTGGTAATTATTGAACTTCCTGATGTTTCATTGAAGATGCCAGCCTTTTGTTAGTGATGAAAATCTCTTGTATAGATCAAGATCCCCAACCCCAGTCCATGGATCAGCATGCCAGCAACCGAGCTGCATAAACAAGCAAAGCCCCATCTGCAAGATGCAAGCAGCACGTGAAACCATACCCCCTAGAGTCCACAGAAAAAACTCTCCACAGAACAGGTCCCTGGTGCTCAAAAGCTTGGAGGCCACTGCTCTAGATCACATCCAGTAAACCCTGAAGTTCAGTGCTGCCAAAATGACAGCAAGCTGCTCTTAAAGGAGTGATAATCTGTTAGTAATTCTGTGTGATGATTATTATTAAGGAATCAATTTGCATTCACACAATATTTAGAGAAATAGGCAAAAGAAGATAAACACATGTAAAGTAGAAACTGGAAACCTGTAAACAGTGTAAAATGTTTCTTTCTTTATGCAAAATAAAGCTGAAAAAAGCTCATCTGCCCCAAGGATGCCTCCAGTCTCACTTTGCACAGAGAAGAGAAAAGGTCATAGGCAATATAAGAAGGTTCACAAGCTGCATGTCTAATTTCTTCCTAGAAGCCTAATGAGAGTATCTTGCCTGAGGACTCCTTCAGTCTTGAAGCAGGAGCTCTGGATCGCTGTGACCCCAGCAAAGCCAACTTTTTGAGCATTCTCAACTACTTTTACAAAATCTTGAGCAGTAATTTTACTTTATGAAATAGCTTGTTTTGGCCACTTCTCTGTTTCTTCACATAAAATCTGAAATAAGTAGACTGTTTTTAGCATATATGCTTTGGTTAATAATAATTTTATTTTCAGGGCATACAAGCCAAGGTTTTGATATCCCTGGGGATCTATTTTTTGGTATGTATGAGCATGCATATACATTTAAAATAAGAAAAGAATGAATATGACAGGTACAATTTTTCTTATTTTAATCTTGTAAAAAACTGCACATAAATAGTACAGGGAGTTCTTCACCTACAACCAGTCACTTAGCATTTGAAATTACAATGGACTTCCCTGAGGGTACTTAAGACCCAAGATTTGAAGTTCTGACACTCCCTCCTTCTCATCAACTGGGCTGACTTTATGGCCCTTGGCAGCATCTCATAGTCATATGACTGTGTTACAACAATTTTGCTGAAAACTGACATTTTCGTTTGCTTTTCAGCAAAACTGGTCCTTAGTGAGCATTGGTTCGCTTAACATCCACCACGAAAAAGATCGTAAAACTGAGTCAGGCAGGCAGGTGACTCAATATAAAACTGTCATGAGCTACGACCATAATGGGTAGGCTCCATTATGCTCATAATGTGAGGATTACTTGTAAGCATTCAGATATGCAGAACATTTTATTGTTTAACTTTGTGTTATGTAGCCACCTTCTATTAGTTTACCAATTGTCTAATAATTTGCATGCAAGTTTATATTTTTTTAAAAAAAAATAATTTATTAGCTGCCAACTATAGTGGGTTCTGAATGGCATATAAAAATCAGAAAAAAAACGTAAAACAGATGAAACCATCAAGCCCAAGAGCCAGCTCAGGCTAAAAAAAACCCTTACATACAACAAAAATCAAATAAAACACGTGCCCTACACAAACAGTAATACATCAACTCTAGGCTAGGTTTTCTGGGCTTTCTGGAACTCTAGGACAAGTCCACATCTCTGGGGGGAGGATGAAATAGACAAGGCTTCCTTGGTCTTATAAGTTGACAATGTTTAATAGATTTGGACCACATCCACTCTGCGAACACATACTGGATGGATAGAAACTACTGGAGGCAAATGTTCCCTCTGTTCAGAGCCTATGCCATACAGGGTTTTATAGTAACAACCTGTAAGGTGGGACTGGCCTAAACCATCTCTGTTTGTTTAAGAATATATATCAGTGACCCTAGATTCCTCTTTGAATGAATTGATTGAAAGAGATTTGTGGGGGGAGGAGTGATTATCATTTCCTATGTTCACATTGCGTATTTCATAATTTTTTTAATTAGATAAATGAAACTAAGACTTTGTTGTCAGCTGATTACTCATGTTCTTTCTACATTGCAATGACTAACATGAAATTCTGGTAACATTCACAGTAAAGATTCAAAAAAAATTCAAACAATCCTATATCCAATATTCTTTCTCCTATCCAATATTCTTTCTCCTATTCACAGGAGAAAGAATACTTCTCCACAGAACTGAACAATGTTTAATGGATTTGTCTGACTCTCAGATATAGCATTGTTTTTCTATAATTTATTGCACCATAACATTGTAAATGATAGTGATTCTAAAAATTGGTTTTATTTAAGAAATCATACTAAAAACAAACATTAACAAAAACTGCATTTTCAAGAAAAACAGCACATTGGACATGCAGTGATATTTTATTAAAATCTGTGGCATTGTTCATTATATAGTTTTGCAAATGCACAAAAGTAAGTTATTTCATATAATTATTTTAATACATTTATTATTGTTTACAGTACAAATAGCATGGCACTACATATTCAATTACTTAAAATACCTCTCCACATAATGGCTTCTATAATTCTGCTTCTTCAGAGGTTTCATCTGGAAAGCTCAAAGGTCACATCATTTGGTTTATAGCTATGGACTGATGCCTACATAGGGAAATTCCTAGCATTCCATTTGTCTAACATTTAGACCTTATATTCATCTCATATAGAGTATTGGATTTTTCCAGGCATGCAGTAAAATTGGCAAGAGCTAAAACAAATAAAGCTCAGTAAAATATTTTCTCCACTTTAAACCAAGTGTTTGACATAAATCTGTTTTGTGGTCTGAAAACATAAATTTCACATGCCTCTACATGCCTAACTAACTTACTTATGGCAGTCTTCAGAAATGTGTAGCGAAAACTTTAGTAGGTTTCAGAACTATATATATATATTTTATGGAAGATAATTACTGACTCAACAGAGAAAAAAGCTAAAACCTGTCGTGCACTGTTTTTTTTTAATGATTCCCTTGTTTGCCAGGTTCCAGCAGCTAATATTTAACCCTGCTTAGCAACTGCCTAAGATAAAAAAATAAATTTATGACTTTCTTAATTCTCTCCCCTCAATCATTGTTTTTATTTATTAAAGCATTAATGATACAACTCCAGAAGACAAATACATTGAACTCATTTGAAAAAAAATAGGAATAAATATGATCATGAATATTATTGAAATGAATGACTGAAACTCATGTTTATGGTATATTTAAATACATTAAAACTATTAAATGTAACTATAAATATAGATGTAAAAATAACTTTTAAAGCAACTTTGCCATATGTATCCAAAAAGTAGGGAACCCTAAATTAAAGATACTCCTTTAAAAAAAAATTGAAATCTTTATGAAGATCACCTTATCTTCTCTATTTTATAAACTAGGGTTGCCAGCTTTTATTAAAACCATGCTTGAAGATTTTTCCTCAGACAATTGTGTGTGAGTGTTTGTGTGTGTGTGTGTAAATGCACCTGAAAAGAAATAAAGCTATTATAAAAACATAGAGTATTGAAGTTAATTGCCTGTAAAATAGGCATCGTATTTGTAAAATTACTTGGTCTCTTATTTGCACATATACACAAGTGCAGAATAAATACTTGGAAAGATTGGAAATCTGGGGCCAGAAAATAACAATCAGTGGATGCCTACTCTTAGAATTGCCAAACTTACTAGGGCTTTCTAGTTTCCAGGGAAATATTCATTGGCGGTTGCACAATTGATCTGTTTAGCTCAGTTTACTCTATTTAAACTGGGAAAGGCTGAAGAATAGATTCTTCTGCCCGCAACAAAGAAATGTCTTGATAGAGACCTTTGTGCTGGGCTAAGAAGCAGAAGAAAGCAATGTATGCTTATTCTGTATTAACTTCCATTGAGTTAAGTGGTTCTTATTACAGAAAATATCAACAGGACTCATTCACAGGCTACTTTCAATCCTTTTATGTACAGTGGAGACTTTCTCCATCTACTGACATTTTCTACCAACTAAAGATTTTGATCTTTCCATCTTAAATAAAGAGCACCACTGTAGATTTTCATTCTCTACAGTGCAGTCCAATTAACAATTTCAAAAAGTGATTAAGGAGAGAAGTGTGCAAACTTGTGTGCTTTTTAAAGGTTCTGAACTGAGGTTTGGGCTACAATAGCATTATCTCATCTCCCAGTGCTCCAAACACGCCAGATGCTGCTATTTTGTGGTGTCCTCAAAAGGAGAAGCTGTCTGGAGCACTTGTGGACAATCCCAGTGCTCTTGTTGTCTAGAGAGGAATCACAAAGTGTTGGTCTACTCATGGACTCTCCAATCTGCTGTGGTCATTGGTTTGTCTTTCAGCAGAGAGCAAGTCAGTACCGGACTATTTAGTTTTGCTTAGTCTGCTCACTTTTGAGATTATGCTTCTTGCAGAATGCCATTCAAAGCCAAAGGGTGGCTTTGTATTCCAAAATTGTACAAACCTGCTCACATAGGTATAGTAGCACAATTGGGCCTGTTTTATAGCTGCAAAACATATCAATAGAAAACAAGAAATAATTAGACAATTTTTAGAATTTTGGAATTCTAATACAAACTATTAGAATATAAAAAATATAGCACAGAATTATTAAACAAAACATTTTAAAATAAAAATAGCAATATATGCAGGAATAAATTTTACCACTGTTTAATAGTGGCAACATCTTCCATTCTTTAAATGTAGAAAGGAAGTTTCACTAAGTGATGACATTTTTCACACACTGTTTAAATTCATATTTAAAAACTAAGCATTGATTTATTGCTATTACAAGCGTAACTGCAGCTAGAGAACAAATGTATTTTGTAGTTTTCCTATTTTTCTTTCTTCAGCAACACTTTTCAAAATGTGTCAGCCAGTGTGGGATGTTTGCTTTAACAATTATCTGCATAGGGCACAAATTTAAGCAGCATTAAAATTTTGATATTTTTCTAAATCATTTACTGATTATGTGCCATCAGGTTGGTATTGACTCCTAGCAACCAGATAGGTAGATTTTTTCCAGGATGATCTGTTCCATTCTGGTCCTTCAGTTTTTCCAACAGTGTACCCATTGACACTATAATTAGTCTCTCAATCTTGCTGCTGGTCTTCCTGTTCTTTTCTTCCCTTCCCAGCATTAAAGATTTTTCAAGAATGCTAGGTCCAGGGTGTGCTGCTACGGGTTCGCCCGGTTCGGGTGAACCCTTAGCTAATGTTATGGCCGGTTCAGAGAATTGGCAAATCCCACTCCTGGCTGGCTAC
>JANHFL010003136.1:70065-98088 GCA_032468155.1 Oxyrhabdium leporinum | reverse complement strand
TGAACCGCTAGATTGAATCAGCAGAAGTGGCCTGCAGTTCAACACTCTAACCACTGCGCCACCTAGGCTCATTCTTTCCCTTATAAAGCCTGTACAGCCATCTTATTCAGCTTTTGAAGTTTCCAGCAATTGTTATTGATCCCAAATCATATATGGAGAAGCTCTGAAATCTGTTCTGAAGCTCCAGGGGGGTGGTGGAAAGAGTTGTTCTTAACAAGCATGGCCCCTTATATCACATTTCTTCATCTGGTTTCTTCTGTCTTCTGAGACATTTTGTGCTATTGTTGTTCTTTTGCAAATGTCTTATCCTATCCCATAATTCTTCATTTTCCTTGATAACAGAATAACAGAGTTGGAAGAGATCTCGGAAGTCTTCTAGTCCAATTCCTGCTCAAGCAGGAGACCCTATACCATTCCAGTCAAGTGACTATCCAGTCTCTTTTAAAAAGCCTCCGGTGATGGAGTACCCACAACTTCTGAAGGCAATCTGTTCCTTTGATTAATTGTTCTCACTGTTAGGAAATTTCTCCTTAGTTCTAGTTAGCTTCTCTCCTTGATTAGTTTCCATCCATTGTTTTTTGGGTTGCCTTTTGATGCTTTGGAAAATAGGTTGATCCCCTCAAATATTGGAATATTGCTATCATGTCACTCTAGTCCTTCTTTTACTAGACTAGACATACCCAATTCCTGCAACCGTTCTTCATGTGTTTTAGCCTTCAGCCCTCTAATCATCTTCGTTGCTCTTGTTTGCACTCTTTCCAGTGTGTCAACATCTTTTTTATAATATGGTAACCAAAACTGGATGCAGTATTCTAAATGTGATCTTACTAATGCTTTATGAAGCAGTATTAGTACTTCACGTGATCTTGATTCTATCTCTCTGTTAATGCAGCCTAGGATTGTATTGGCTTTTTTGGCTGCTGCCGCACACTGCTAACTCATATTTAAGTGATTGTCCACTAGGACTCTAAGATTCTTTTCATCGTTATTGCTATCGAGACAGATTTCACCTAATCTGTACCTGTATATTTGGTTTTTCTTACATAAGTGTAAAACCTTAGATTTTTCACAACTGAATTTCATTTTGTTAGCTAGGGCCCAGGGTTCAAGTTTGTCAGATCCATCTGGATTTTGAGATCTATCTTCTGGGGTGTTGGCTATTTCTTCAGTTTAGTGTCAACTGCAAATTTGATGAGTTCCCTTTTTGTTCCCTCATCTAAATCATTTATGAAGATGCTGAAGAGTACTGGGCCTAAAATGGAACCTTGGGATGGCCCACTGCTTACTTCCCTCCACTGTAGATTAACCTGTGGTTTGTCTCTAGTCTTTTCATCTTCTCTTCCAGGGGGAACCAGTTAGCCTCTACTTGCAGCATTTGTATATGGCACATCCTCTGCAGGTCACAAGCATCATTCTACATGCATGTTATTCAGATTAGGAGAATAAAAGAAAAATGTTTTCCTGTTGATGTCTACTACCATCTTCCATTTGTTCTCCCTCTACACTTACAAAGATGCTGTGATTGGGGCAAGCAATAGATGGCTGTATATTGTATGATTTTAGTGCAGACTTGTCACTCATTGAATCCACTTCTGTTCTCCATTATCCATCAAAGATCAAAAGGTAGCATTAAAAAAAAAGTTTTTGCAGCCATGATGGCATGTGATGCCTTCTTTTCCCTGAAATTCTAAACTCCGATTTATATATCAAAGGCAATTCATTTATACAAAGACCATGAAGAATTTTTAATCAGAGACAAGGTGAGTTAGAGACAATGGCTTCAACTTGAAGGAATTGAAAAACACCCTGAATTTTCCAATTGTGCATTGGCTTCAGCATTTGTAGAGTTAGAGCACAGCCCAAGAGAGCTGTAATGAAAAAGAATTCAGTACTGGGAATTATTAAGAAAAAATATGCAAAAATAAAACAGTTATGTTCAGCTAAAAATATAATACAGGAAAGAGCATGGGATATCCATTCTGCATGCTGATCTTTTTTAAAAAAAAGCATTTAGCCCTTGTCAATGTTTCTTAATCAACCTTTTCTCACTTATTCTTTAGAGTGGAGATATTGAACAGGGTAGTGCCTGAAGAGGCACTTCTGAATTAAATTGCTTAATTTTCTCTATGTCTGTATCGAGGAAAAAATTCTATAATCTTAATTCAATTATTTTGTTATTTTGTTTTTAGGTTAACAAAGCCATTATCCTTTGCAGACTGTGTCGGAGATGAGCTACCATGGGGATGGGAAGCTGCATACGATCGTCAGATTGGTGTCTACTATATCGACCACATAAACCGTAAGTGTTTTCTGTAAGTGCTGTATTGATTATATAAGAAGGCTTATCCAGATTAGACTCTGCTGTTAGACTCTTAACAAGGACTTGAAAATAGAAGATTTCTTATGAGACAGTTGAAACTCCCCACAGCAATTCACTTGGTTTATTTTCTTAGGAAAAACATTATAGCTTCTACTGTTGCTGCTTTTCCTCCTACTTCATTTTGTTAGTGCTGTTATATCCTATCAAGTGCATTTTAGAATTACTTAGAATTGTCTATTAACCTTAAACTTTCATGTTACCAATTAAAACATGTTTTCTGTTTGTGCAAGGAACTCCCAAGGTTTTGACAAAACATTCTAATTAATCTCGCAAATCTGCTTTTTTCTCAATGACAAAACTAGGAGATGTTGAGGAACCTTCTAAGAAATATATTCATACAAAATTGCATTACAGTTATGTCGAATTCCCTATGTTCTTGTGCTTTAGGCTTTCAGTATCATTGTAGAGATGGTCAAAGTGGCACCAAACACATAAAAAAGAAGTTGTAAGAGCAATCCGATAGAAATCTCAAAAGTTTTCAGAACAGTAATAAATAATAATTTAAAAAATATTTAGGTGGAAAAGAAGCTCTTAGATTCAGAACTGGTCAACTATATCCTAAAGCAGTATAGGTAGTCCTCACTTAGTTATGATAACTGGGACCAACAACGCCATTGCTAAATGACACAGTTGTAAAGCATGATGTCACATGATCATGCCAGCTTATGTGGCACTTGTTGTAGTTCCAGTTACTGCTAGGCAAATCCTGCATAATTGCAGCGTCTCACATGCTCACTGTTTCTGACTTTCTACCAGCTTCCCCATTAACTTTGCTTGTCAGAAACCAGCAGTGAAAATCTCAAATGGTGATCATGTGACAATGAGACACTGTGACCTTTACAGTTGCAAGCCTGTTGCCAAGCAATTGAATTATGATCACCTGACTGCAGCGCTGTTGTAACTTTGAACGATTAGTCATTCAGCAAGGTCTACTTGTACAGTGAGGACTAAATCTAAACCTAGTCATAAAATTGTAGGGCAGGAGAGATGAGGGTGGAAGAGGACCAAAGTTGTCAGAAACCTGAGTAGTAGCTTTCAATAAATTAGCAATCCATTTGTCAGCGTTCCAATGAAACCCCCTCTAGTTCCACTTGCATTAATATGTCTACTGACATAACTTTCCTCCTCCTCATTTGCGTATTTACTATAAATATGAGAGGTATACAGTCCTGTAGTGGTGCAATACAATGTTATTCTTGGATGAGTTCCGATAGATTTCATGAGAGATCTAAGAAACAGTATGAAATGACAATTAAAGTGTTACACTGGTGGGGAACCCAGGATCTAGTCTAATCCCAGCCATTGAAGCTTACTGTGTTACATTGGCCCAATTACTCTCATTTAGCTCGACTATCTTATAGACTGTTGTTATTGGGGAGAAAAATTAGAGTAGATGCTTTGTATGCATCTTGAACTCCTGTTACAAAAAATGAGATCTAAGTGTAATAAAAAAATAAATAACAAAGTCATTTGTAAAGACCCAGAGGCAATTAGTTAATTGATGTTATTAATTTTAATTTTAGTACATTATATTATTTTTAGTGGGCATAATGGCTCAATGGTTAAAGATGCTGAGCTTGTCACAGCCCAGGTCCAAGTTTCATGTGACAGGGTGAGCTCCCATTGCTTGCCCGAGCTCCTGCCAACCTAGCAAATTGAAAGCATGCAAATGCAAGTAGATAAATAGGTACCACTTTGGTGGGAAGGTAACAGTATTCCATGCACATCAGTGTATAGTCATGCTGGCCACATGACTATAAAAGTGTCTTTTGACAATACTGACTCCCTTGGCTAAGAAACAGAGATGAATATTGCTCCGTAAGACATAACTAGCAGGCAAAACCTTTACCTTTACCTTTATATTATATTATTTTTAACTACTTTGAATACTCATCAGAATAAAAATGCAGGGAATAATTTGAATGAATAGATGAAAGAATAACATAACTTTTATAATGAATGACAGCAATTTTGTTATTTAAAGAAAACACCAGTATAAGAACGTGAATTATTAAAATATTTTAATGGAATTGTTTCAAATAAATATTCAAAAGTTAACAAAAAATAATTATTTACTTAGGGTTACAGATTTAAAAAGAACAGCAATAGACTAGCTAGGAGATATTGTTCCAGAATATTAGACTGACCCTAGAAATAAAACATTAAATATAAAATCAAAATCAATAAAATAAAACATTAAATATAAAATCAAAATCAAAAGAGATCTTACACCACATTCTTAAGGTTTAGAAGATGAGCAAATAGTAATAATATGGATTACGCATATAGGTAAATGAAATAGCTAGATTGGAATTTGGTTACACTTCGCTTTTGTTTTCATAGGACATAACCATTAGAACAGAATGCAAATATTTGTGGAGAATTGTCTCCTCACCTGCTGTGGGCTTTTGGGACTTGAATTTTTAGAAAATGTATTTTGTGGAGAGGTAGATTGGTGTGTTTTTTATCCTTTAAACTGGTTTTTCCTCATCCTTTTTGAAGAATCAGATACTTAAAGCATTCTCAGTGATACATTAATCCATTTGATGTTGCAATTTGAGTGAAATTTTTCTGGAGTGCAGTCGCCATTGGTATGTTGGCTATAGGAGTGGTGCTCTGAAGAGAACACCCTTTGTTTGAGTTATTGGAAGGTAAGCTGTCTGTGATAGGGGTCAGAGGCAGGTTACATGTCTTACATGGTAAAATTGAGATTATAGCTTTCAATTCACCTGACTGGAATGCAATAGTCTGATAATTATGAACTGCGCTGCTCAAGAGTTTACGAAATATTTCATTAAAGTTTAACTGTAGAAATAGTGATTTAAGGGAAGCTACATTTTACCTGTGTAATAATATATGTTTGCATTGGCAGTTACTGCTGCAACTGTTAAGGATTATATTATTTCAACTCCAGAAATATTTCCCTCTTGTTTTTTTTAGTCTATGAATGACTTGCTTTTTAAAAGAAACCTTTTAATCTTCTCTAAGAAAATAATACATACCAAACTTTTCTGTAGCCTACATTGTTTTGTGGCAGCTTATGAACTATAATATCATGGCTAAGATTTAAAGTTATAAAATGATATTTCAATTATGATGCGTAAATTACAATTTCACTTTGTTTAACCACTATTTACTGAATAAACCACAGAGTAATTAGTGGATTTGTTCAAAATGCTAATGTTGGAAAAATGTAGAAGTTGAATTAGTTTCTGTTTGCTTAAGGATTCATTGGAACATATTATTTGATCATGCTTGAACTTTTACATTCAATTATTAAAGTTTCAGATGCACTCAAAATAGACTAGAAGTATTACATAACATGGTTTATGGCCAAATAAGTCACCTTTAATGTATGTTAAAACATGCTTAGCTTAGCATGTATTGCTTCTTGAAGTTTCTTGAAAAACAGCTATCTTGTTCCACATGGTCACATATTGTACATGTGAAAAATATAAATTTCAATAGCACTTATATATCACCCCATAGTCTTTACAGCACTATCTAAGCAGTTTACAGAGTAAACATACTGTGTTGTCCTCAACAATCTGGGTCCTCAATTTACCAACTTTGGAAGGATGTAAGGCTGAGTCAACCTTGAGCCTCACCAGGATCAAATTCCGGGCTGTGGGCAGCGTTAGACTGTACTGCATTTTAACCACTGTAACACTACAGCTCATAGCATTATCCTGGAAGTAGGCAAATCTTAACTTATGATCTTGGTATATAAATGGTGTTTTGTTTAAAATGTCTTCCTCATCCAAATGAAAATACAGGTGTAGAAGACTAACTGTAAACACACATTTTATTTTTCTTCATCACATTGGTTATTTGTGTCCATTGTTGTTCACTGCCCCTTCACAGGCTCCATTGAAGATTATCAAAAGTAATGAATCAAGCAGGACAAATTTTCACAAATAGGCTATTGTTAGCAAACACTATGATATGTGTAATAAGATCTTGTTCTTTTACTATTTGGTTTGGGAGGAATGAGCTGACCTAATATGTGTAAACAATAACTTAATATAGGGAGAGGAATATTTATTTACATGGTATAAATAAAAATAAAGTCCTATCTAAAATTTGTGCATAATGATTTTGGTGTTTCAGCAGTCACAGCTCTGGGGAGGCAGAGTGGTGTTAATCCTGCATAGATCCTTTGGTTGTGACCAGAGCCTTTGCTCCTCAGAATGTGGATAGAAGAGTACCTGGAAACCCTGGATAATTTTAGTCTTTGTGTTCTGGCAATAGTAATCTGGGCTAGCATAGACTCCATGGCTATTTTGAACATGTTCCAATTGAAAACTGGCTGTATGCATAGAGGTGATCACATATTGGATCTAGTCTTTGATTGAGAACAGATGTTTTATTATCTGAATATGGAGGATATTGTTAGTCTATTATTGTGGCAATATCTATTTCCTGGTCAGTATGTGTTTCATCAGCCAGGACACCATTTGAGATCATTTCACATGTTTTATGGATGTAGTTAGGTTATAGCAGGTGTTTGAGGTTTTCCCAAATAGTTGGACAGTTCTATGAGTCTTGTTGATTTTTGGGAGTCAAGGACAATGAGGACATCGAATATCATCACCATTCAGCAGTCTTTGTCTGTTGATCACATGGAATTCCAAGAATTCTGGAAGTTGAATTGCCAAAAGTGACAACTACAGTACCAGTAGTGGAAGACAAGAATGGGTATCACCAAACATAGGTGCAAACCATAGACTGTATCAGTTCAGATGCTGAAGTATCAGTACCTCTCCACTCTTATTGATCTGCAGGATGCAGTCCAATGGTAGTGAGATAGCCCATTTGTTGAATGAGTACAATTGTTCTTTAAACTACTCTGAAATATTTGCAGGTTATTTTCTGGATAAAATTGCTCATATTAGCTCACATTCCACATGGGCAACATCAGATGAGATGATTTATCAATGTATTCTGAATTTTTCTTTGACTTTCTGGTTTTTCTTTGAAGACTTTTCCCTTCTCATTCAAGAAGCTTGTTCAGCTCCAGTTGGATGGTGGGGAATGGAAGGATTTATACTCCTTGGAGACAGCTGGTCATTTCCATTCTTTTAGTGAATCATTAAGACCACCTGGAGGTTTATCTGTATTGTCAGGGTCACCTGAGTGGTGCAAATGGGTGTGGAGCCTTCTTGGGACTGTTGAAAGGATTGTGTTGTAGACTGGAGATAGATGATGTTGTATCCCTCTCCCTCTGTTGAGAGAGAGAGTTGTTCAATTTTGACATGGATGGGCTCTTTGACCCCTCTTTCAAGCCAGCGGTCCTCTCTGTCCAAAATGTGGCCTTTGCTGTCTTCAAAAGAGTGGCTTTGTCTTTTAAATGCAGATGGACTGATGAATATAGTCCTGGTGGGTTTGTTTTCCTATGTTGTGCCATGCATTTATGAAGTGGTTGTTTTGTATGGCATGACATGGTGGGAATCAAAATGTAAATATTGATCCAGATTTTTGTCATATTTTATTTTTTTGAGTAGCATATGTAGATTTTGCAAGATAATTAATGCTTTTTTGAGGGAAGTAGTAATACTTTTTGTCTTAAAGAAGTGGAATATCCCTGCTGAAAAAGCCACCTATCAGTCTGGTAGTATTACACAATTTCTGCCCAGTTTCCAATTTTCCATCTATATAGCAAGATTTCACAACAGGTTATTAGATGAGAACTAGAATAAGTCTGTTAAGTTAAACCATTTTAGAAAGGTATCAGACCTGAATATGGGAAGAAATGGTATTGTTTGCACTTCTGGATGATCTCCACTGGACTCTGGATGGAAAGAACAGTTACCTGGTCCTATTAAAACTCTCAGTAGTCCCCACGGACTACTTGTAGTGGTTTGAAATGTTGTTTTGTAGTGTTTTTACTTCTTCCTAATGAGGACATTTCTATGGCTACTGAATCCCTTGCTTACACCTATGTTGAGCGCAACAGGATTTGGCGCTCTCCTGTAAGCCAAGGATGGGCAATTAATTTTCCTAAGAGGCCACATGAGGAACTGGGACTCTTGTGCAGGGCCAAACTGATAGTTCCTGGCTGTGCTCTGCCCACTCACCCACAAGGCTACGCTTTGACTGAGGCAGTGGGTTACCATGCCTGAGTCCCTTCATGTGATGACCATCATTGTCACTTCCTCAGGCTGCTTCAGGTGAGGGACGAGTGTTGTGCAGGCACAGAAAAGCATTTCTCCCCTCACCCACTTATGACCACCAGCCAACTGAAGGAGCACATGGCAATTGCACAGAGCCAGACCTGGTTTGACTTCCTCTTCCACCCACTGCAGTAAACGTATTTATATTTGATTTCTAATTTTTCAATTGACTTCACAAAGGCCAGAATAACGATAGTCAAAGGGCTGGATGTGGCCCAGAGGCTGTAAAATGCCAGGTCTAAGCCAGAGTTCCCCAACTCCTGGGCTACGGTCCACTACTGGGCTTCCACCTATTCGAAAGTGAACCATGCAAGCAATGGGCAAGCATGTGTGCATGAAACTCCACTCATGTGAGCGGCAGGCAAGCACATGGGTGCAAAGCTCCGCTTGTGCGAATGGTGGGTGGGCCCTTGTGCTCACGTGTGAAGCTCCCCTCATGCGAAAAGATGGTGCTTGTGTATGACGTTCCATTTGTGCGAATGGAGCTTTTCACATGAGCACTCTCTGCTTGCATGAGTGGATCTTCACTCATGAGCACAAATACCCTCTGCTTGCGTGTGAAGTTCCACTTGCACAAGTGGAGGGTGTGTGCACCTGCCTCTCACACCAATGGAGCTGTGTGCACATTTGTGCGCCTACCACTCACGCGCTTCCCCCTCCCTCTCATGCTGAACCAGGCCACCAAGCTGGAAAGGTTGGAGACCCCTGGTCTAAGCTGTGTAACCCATGACGTTCCAATGGGAAGTCTGTCTGTCTTTATTAGTAGGGCTATTTTATTGTAAATTAAATCAGTAAAACTAAGTAGTAGTTACATGTAGCCTTTTATAATTGTGTGACTATATAATTATAATTGTAAATACTGTATATTGTGGTAGGCATTGATTTTATTTATTTTTTGTATAATTTTAATTGCTGGTTAATTCTTGTTTATTAATTTTTACTGTTACTAGATTGTGCCCCAATGAAAAGTGCAATATAAATGCATTGCTTTCTTTGTTTCTTTAGTTTGAGATGAGACATCTAGTATATGCTGGTAAGGTTCAGTTACATATCTCTGTTAGGGGTTGAACAAGGGATGCAAGAGATGTGGCCACCTGGTGTCTGAAGTCTATAAGAATTTGATGGGGTAAAATATGCTGAAATAGGTCACTGGCAAGACCAAGTTCCTATTCACACTTGCTTTGGACTGTGTCATACAGTACCATCCCTGAAGGAAGAGGCCGATGACTTCAGAGCTCTCTTAGATTCATAACTTTTCATTGAACAGCAAAACCTGGAGTGTTCTTTGCACAGCTGCAACTGGTACATCAGTTGTAGCCCTTTTTAGATTGAGAGTAATGGATATTCATGCCCTCATAAACTCAAGACTGGTTTATTGCATTATTGTGGTGGAATGAACAGCTGAAGGAAGGAAGCCCTGGTAGATGAAGTTAAGAGATATGACAGTCTGGATTTTATAGGTGGGAGGAACGATATGAAGTCAAACACTTGGGCCTATATCTGATTTCCCAAAGGAAAGCAGGTAGTCTGGCGACATTCTTGAGTTACAGTGGAGTCAACAATAAGGAACGTCTGAGTCTGAGTTCCAAAGCCACTTGATTGTTTGCATCTGACAATTATGCATTATTTGGCACTGCCTTTGAAGACTTGAGAGATCTTCCATAGGTGCAGATTATGGTAATCTATTTGCTGTTGAGAGTGCTTCAACAGAGCAACACATATTTTGTAGCCCCTGGATTGGTTGCCAATATGTTTCTGATGCAATTCTAATTATTGGTTTTCATTTATAAAGTCCTTTGTGGCACTAGTCCATGTTACCCAATACACTTTTTTTTTTGCAGGCAGAATTAATCTGCCTGTGAAACTAGCTTGAGAGAAAAATGTTTTGGATTCTGTCTCCTTGAGATGGGGGGAAGAGACGGTCCTTTTTTGCAGCCTTTTTATCTATTCAGACAGCTCACTCTTTGAGGGCCGGTAGAATGTCTAACATTTTGGCATTCAGGCAGAAAATAAAGATCAACCCTCAAGCATTGGGGCTTAAGGTGTGTTTTCATGGGGTCATTTTAGTTTTTCATTTGTTTGCTTTAATTTATTCTTAGCCTATTATAGTTTTAGGATTTCAAATGAGATGCCCAGGAACTGGGAGTGAGTGAGTGAGTGAGTGAGTGAGTGAGTGAGTGAGTGAGTGAGTAAGATACTGTATAAATTTCTCAAATTCCATGACTACAATTTGCCAGAAAACCACAAATTTCCTATGACTTAGTTTGGTCTAATAGCTAGAGCTATCACAGGTGTCACTAAAATAGCTTACCTAGAGAAAATTTTTATTGCAAGCAAGATTGAAACTGATATCCAAATCTGGCCCTAAGTTCTACCTTGGTTTATTTTCCCAATAAGCAACCGAGTCAGAAGATCATTTAAAAGAAGTTTATTAAAATACCCTGATAAAGTGAGATCTCTCTATGAAAAAGGAGAGAGAGAACCCCGAGCCTCATGTTACATTCCTTTTTAGAGTTAACACAACAAAGAAAATGCAAGAAGAAAGTTGATTGGACAGGATAAAAGTAGCCTTCTCTTTGCATAGAAAATCAGCTACATGTCGTCAAACATATTACATATTTGCATCCCATAATAACACACATGTTCATTAAATAGAGGTCTGACGTCAGAAAGGGCGTAAATTGTAAGGAAAAAGGTTGTTTGGAGTTCACAAAAGAGATAAACCAGACTCCAATTTCCACTAACAATCTTTTTCTTATCTGGAACTAGTCTCCAGCCCCTTTATCAGTTTAGGAATGTTAAAAGCTAATAAACCTGAAGATCATTTTAAAAAAGAGAAAATAAATCAAATTAAAATACAAAGTAATTATGTTAGTTAGCAATTTACAAAATCCATGTCAACACCTGGTGGGGTGAAACTTTGTAGCCCTTACTATATCTTACATTTATCTTTTGTGAAGAAAGACAAAATGGTCACAGTAACTAAATGCTGGGAAAAGGTAGCAGGGAGGGATTGGAGAACATGGAAAATCTGGACCTATTCTCTAGGAACATGAACTGGTTTGCTATTGCTATCTTTTATGATGTTTTTTCACAAATTCGACTTTATAGCCATGGGATTTCCAAGTGGTATACTTATACCACTTATGGTATAATATTCTAAATATTAATCAGATCTAATCCAGCATAATGTTAACCAAAGTCATCTATATGGAGCTGTTGTGACTTCAAAACCATAGCTTGACTAAATATGTATATGTGCCTCCCAGTATATAAGATTGCAGAAAGAAGAATTTGTATCTGTGCATAGGAGGCCAGTCAGAGAGCAAGCTCTGCAGCAGATATTCTTTTTATGCAGTTGAAGTAACAGAGATTAGGCAATATTAACAATTTCCAATGGGATAGACTTATTAGTCCTTTTCAGTAGAATCCCCAAAGAATCTTGTAATGCCTTGAAATTAGCAAGTTAAATTTTGGTTGAGCACAATCTACTTCATCAGAAACACAATCTGCTTCATCAAGTGCCATTAAATAACTCACTCTGCCATCACTTAAACATGTTAATCAATAACATCTGAGTGTTTTCTTTGCTGTCTCTGGAACTATAAGGTAGACATCCTAATTTTAAAAAGGCTTAATTCCATTGCTACTGCAGAGTTAGTCTTTTACCTAGCACTATTATTCTTGTTTAAAACAAATCTTTTATTTACAGGAAAGGAAAACTCATCACTCTTTGCTTGCAATAAGCACATAAGAATTTTATTAGAATCAGAAGCTTAGGAAAGAAAATGGATCCAACAGTTTAGAACTATCTTCAAGAATAAGAATATTGTTAATGATCCCCAGGCAAACGATATATTTTATTCAAAGCAGTTAGCTCAAGAATTATTATCAATTCCATATTATAGCATTTCTGTTTAGCCTAAGACAGTAAAGAGAAATACTCTTCATTACAGAGTGATTTTTGTCTTGAATTTTCTCCAGATTGATTGTAGTACCTTACAGCAGAATTGCCCAACATTTCTGGGTTGGTGTCCCAGAGTGGAGGGGAGGGAGAAAGAGGTTTTGTGGGAGGGTCCAGCACCCACATGAGTGGGGCCAAGAGCGTCCGCGATGCTCACATGAGTGGGGCCACCAATACTTGTGTGAGTGGAGCTTCGAGCGCTCACACGAGTAGGGCCCCAAGTGCCTGTGATACTTGTGCAAGTGGAGTCTCGAGATGGCTGCCATATGCAAGTGAGACTGTGTGCACATGCACACATACCAGCTAGCTACTCATGTGGTCCAGTTCCAAATAGGCCGTGGCCCAGTAATAGGCCATGGCCCACAGATTGAAGACCCCTGCGTTACAGTGTTAGATAGTATTAATCATTTTTTGTATTTGCTCTACTTTTTGAAGAAAAAGTGTTTTTTCCAAAAAGAAGGATGTGTCATTTATAAATATGAGTGTTGGCAATTGTTAAAAATGCCACAGAATAAGATATTTCTGTTATCACTGTTAGTCTTAAAACGTTCCTAGTAATAGCAGTTCTGCTGTCACATAACTAGAGTGCTAACTGCTCTGCTACCTAAGGAAACCTGAATTATGTCTGACCCATCTCAATTGCTTTTATCTGAAGGAAAGCAAGGTTGCGGGAAATGTTCTGCAGATGCTCACAGTGTGTCATATTCAGCTTTGAGTTAGCTATCTTCAAGTGGAAGTGAAACCTTTTTCTTTAATGCAGGCAGAACTGGCATTCATCCTGCTGCTTCGTGGATATAGAAGTACATTAGCCTGCTGTTAGGAATGGATGGCCTGCAAAATCTCCACGAGGCTAAAATTCTTCCATATAGCCTTAATTCATATACCTGTTGGCCATGCTGTTTCTCTGAACAGCTGCAGAATAAAAATCATCTTTAGAAAACATACTTTAGAAATAGTTCTTGTAAAGATCCTTATTTTTTTCCCTACCCCAGTATGTATTTATTTCAAAGAGTTCCTTGCCAGGTTTTCAGATTTTGGATGGCCATATCTGATTTTGTTTTCTTCACATTCGGAGCCAAGTGTTGTGGCTGTATGAGCTCTCACAGAGAGGTGGAAATAAATATAATGCTTGATTTTGAGTCAGTTAGTACTGAATCCCCATTCCCATCACTTGCCTTGAAAGTGCTTTGTCCTTGTCCAGCAATCATAAGGACAGTGTTGCTGTGGGCCACATTTTAGGACTCTGCAGGCTATTCTTGCAGTTTAGGCCACATATTGAGCAATCTCAACTTAAACCTACTGGGCAATTACCTGAAATGTGTTCAGATATGGTTTTCTCTTGTAGGATTATTTTCCATTACAGTTAGTGCTGCTCTTAAAGTAGAATCACTGCAAATACATTGGTTTACTGATTTTAGTCTGTTTGACTATTGATTTGTTATAAATCCCATTTGCTACTTTGTGTTGCTTCTATTAAACAAACTTATTTTCCATATATAGGCACAATTAGCTTGAAAAGATATAGGAACAAGATATATCCTGTTTTGTTTAGAATTCTTCTAAAATTCTGGGTTTGAGTTTCCTTCCCAGAATGTTCAGTGGATAAACACAAGGTGCCCCACTTTTACCATTCCAGCTGAAATTTGAGAGGCACAATTTAGTATCTTTAATGCACAAGGAGAAATAAAATTAAATCAATCAAAAATTTAGTTAACTAACTTAAACCAGGAAAGTGCCTGGTAATGATTACCTAACAGCCGAAAATATCCATAACTTAGATTAATGGACTCTAGTACTAGTCTTTCTTTTCTGTTTTATTGATTAGACTGCAATGGTTCCAAAAGGTTGGGGGCACAGCTCTTATGTTCCCTATTTATAAAGAGGGGAAAAGAGACTTATCAGATAATTATCAATCAACAAACTGTACATTAAATGCAAATACAGTAAATGCAAAATTGATGGTTTGTTTGGAAACAACAAATCCTCGCAGAGGAACAGATTGGCTTCAGAGCTCATCATTTCCTGTATATCCTGCTGTCATCCTATAACATCTGGGAGAGGAGTATACAGTTCAAGCATTATATGCTGCTTTTATTAACTTTAGATCTGCCTTTGATTCAGTATTGAGAACTAGGCTATAGGACAAATTGGTCAATTCTATGATAGATAATTCCCTATTATTCCTGATAGTATTAACAATTCTATGTTAAAAATTAATTTTATTCCACAAGGGCATTTAACTAAAACAGGTTGCTACAATAAGGGGAGTGAGCCTGGGGTTGCATACTGGCACCATTATTATTCAAAGTTTATATAAATTCTTTGGTTGACCTTTTTTCCAACATTAGCTCAAAGGCATATGTGTACCAGTGATGTCATCCGTATCAGACCTCAGTTGAGCTAAAATGCATTTTGAGATCCCTCACCACTTATTGCAAGGGCAGACAATTAGTCATTATGAAAAACAAAAGTCTTACTATTTGCTAAACATCCCAGAATCCACTAGCCATTAAGCAGTCACAAAAATGACCAAACAAAAGATTTTTAAATAGAATAGAATAGCTTTTCAGGCCTTTGGTGAGAGAAGTGCTCAGTCAAACTATATAATCTATAATGTCCCAAAATTAAAACTTTCTACTACGTTTAAGAAGTTTCTTATCCATTCCTGCTGCTTATTCTTTACCAAAATGTGCTATCAGTTCCTGTAGCTCAGCTGAGTTCCATAGTAACTACTCAGAATTAGACTTGACACCTTTGACAATAGCAAATAATTTCAGTACTAAATGGAGGAAATATCTCCTTGAGAAATGATACTTCTGTGGATACTCCACAGCTCTTCTTTTCCTAGGACACGAACAAATTAAAAAGATACGTGTACATACACTGTGTTAGACACAGAAAAACAACTAGAACTTTCTCAACTACAGTACTCAAAAATATTTTTTGAAGTAATTGATCTGCACTCAGACCTGTGGGTTATTTAAATTCTATCAGTTTCCAAGCTAAGAAAGGCTCTAATTTAATGCTCTGCCATCTACTATATTAGAAAGCATATACTGTATAAAAATAGTCTAAACTAATCAGATGTGTCCTTGTGGCACAGGTGGTGTGGAATCTACTGCTTGTGTTTTTCTATATTGCATCTACTATCAGGAATTCAGGTTTGTTTCATTTACCATCATATATCAAAATACCCCAGTTACATGAATTCTTTTTACATGCAGATCCTACTTTCAGACCAATAAGACTATACTTCTTGAATATTGCTAAAATGTGCCCTACAGCTATTAAAACTAGACAGAGCTGGCCTCATCTGAGTATGTTTTCCAGACTTCTGCCATGTAATTTTGATTACTGACAAAATCACTTTTAAACAACACTATAATTTTACTCTCATCTTGTAGGTTATTCTAAGCAAAATTTCTAGGTCCCTTTTGTTAACAATAGTATGTTATATCTATATATTATATACATATATACACTATATTTGTACCTTCAAATCAATGTTGATTCCTAGTGAGTGCCTGGATAAGTCACTTCAGTTTTTAGGGTAAGATTTTTCAGAAGTGGTTCACCATTGCCTGCTTCCTAGGGTTTTGTGATAGTGACTGGTCACTCTCTCAAGGTCACTGAGGTGGCTTTCTGCCTCAAGTAGGACTAGAACTCACAGCTCCCATTTTCTAAACTAATGCCTTAACCACCTCACCAAACTCACTGTATATTATACCCACAAATAGAAAGTAAACAAAATTGATGCTCTCTATATGGTGTGGCTCCTAGATTGTTTCTATTTTGCTTTGTTTTTGCTTGTTTTTATGCTGAAATAAAGAATTGATAGATTGACCTAGTAGCCCAAGCTCTAACTTGACATTTTAGATTTAATTGCTTAATCAGAAGATTCTAAGGGAGCAGCTAAAAAAATCTCAAGAGTATATAACAAAATTCTAGAGATAGAGACCCTATTTTCCATAGAACCTATCTTTCAAAGTTTAACTCCCATCATTTCTTTTTGCAATATCAGAATAATTCTACTGGGACTCTGACAGAGGAATGAATTGCAGTGGAAGAATAATAATATTTTTGTTTATCTTTATTCCAGAATGCTTAAGGCCACATACATAGGCATTGCTGCATGATTTGATTTTTATTCTCATGGCAGCATGTTCCAAATATTTCCAATGAACTTTGTGAAGCTGGAATTCTCCAACTGTAGTTGGATACTCTCTAACCACTAAACTATGCTCATTATCAATAAGTTCAAAGTTAGGATAAAAAGGGCTGGAATCTTAGGAGAAAGTGGAGTAGGATAAAGTAGGAGAATACACTTGCAATCTTTTTATTTTTATTTTATTATCAGTCTTGGGCAGTCAGGTTTCACCCCTAAACTAGATCTGACAAAAGATATGTGGAACTGTTTTTTTTTAAAGTTATAAAATCCAACTTGTGGAAAATGGAATCCAAAACAGACCCTGGAGTGCCAATCAATTTTCCCCACTATTCTTCCTCAAAATGTCTCTCCTTATTGAAACTGGGATGAACTTTTTTTGTTTTGTTTTGTCTTCTTATGAAAAATAACACTTGCAGCAAGAAGGAAAGACAATTTTCAGAAGGATGAGTTAAACTGATTAGGCCCTGATACTAATTCAGACTTGCCATCTGGATTCATTGTTATTTCAAGAACAGTAAAGAGACCAGACTATTTTACATATTGGTCAAAGACCTTAATAAAAGTTTACCAACCTTTCATGTGAAAATGAAAGTATATTTGTCACATGTTGTAGTTCACCTGAGGTTATATTTACTTACTTTTAAGAACTGCTAAGGACCAGATGATTTTTACTATATCCTGATATATAAAACCGTAGAACTCAGAAAGTGTACTTTCATTTTGACATGACTGCACACACACACACACACACCTATAACATTATTTATATAGAGAAAAACACTTGATTTCACAGGAGTCAACATTAGAAAGTTGAGTTGGCTTACTTTTTTTTATGAACCTGTAAAAATGCCAGTGCTTTTTTTCTCTATTTCTTTGAATTTTGAAGGAATTTCCACAGAAATGTGCACACCTAAAATATATTTTATTAGCATTGACAAAGAAAAGACATTCTGATTATTACTCTTGCTCTCTTTAGAGTTACTGTCTTATTTTCATTTGCCTCTTGAATTCACATCAAAATGTAGCACTAGAAAGATTAAGTGTGTGGAACTATCAAGCATTATTGGCAGTTTTTATCACTAGGGACCTTTCTCTGCTACAGCAGAAGCTAACCAAACATATGTTTAAAGACTATTGTAGCATATTTGAATTACTGTTTGCTCTGGATAATTTAAGTAGTCAAAAGTAGAGAAAAGTGCCTTAGTGGGGGATGTGTAACTAATGTTATTGGGGTGAGAAGAACTTAAATCAGTAGCTTAGATTAATGCCTTCTTGAGAGTTGTGAAGATGTAAAATATCTCCTAACAGCTATATGCTATAATGCTTTTCATCAGCTGAAATAGAACTCATTGACTGAAATCTGTTACAAATCTGAATCTTTCTCTGAAATTCCCCAGGAGTTAAAGTTTTTTTTTAAAATGATTAGCAGAGTTAATGGAGCCTACTGAAACACTGTTGCGTATTTCTTATAATTTGCTAATAAAGACAAAATCTGTATTGTATAGGTCTTTGTGTATTTTTTAGGATTCTAAGTTTACGTTGAACAAGTTTGCATAAATTTTTAATCTAAGAATAAAATGTTTATAATGCAGTGTTTAAAATTTACTAAAGATTTTCTTCAGTGCTCAATATCTAAATACATGGTATTCTAATCTTGAAATTTTCAGTGCAGTTTCAGAATTCTTTCCTCTATTGTTGTTTTATTCAACAATAAGGGAAGGCAACATTTTGATTTCCATTTATTTTCATTTCCAGTAGTAGAGATAGGAAGCAAATGAGGTGCAGGCACACACTAGATTTCCTGCAGCTTTGATCTTATTACAAGATAAAAGTTGCTGGGTTGATTATAGAGTTGTCCCTCCTTTCTGATCCTTTCAAACTGCTTGGGCAAACAATTGTTATACGCAAGCTTATGCCAGTGCTTAAAATGCATTTTGAATTGATATAGATGTGACTTATAAAGACTCCAGTCTGAATAAACTCTGAATAAACAAAAATAGTTTTGCAAAAGATAAATAGACAATTTATCTACACAAATTCGCACACTTCTCCAGTACAGTTGAATGATGGCACTTTTATTTTCTCTATTAAAGTCTGCTTTCATTTTCCTAAATAGGATTCTAATAAATGAAACAAAGAAAAGAAATAGGGAGCAAGAAATAAAGTTATTTACAAATAATCAGAAACAACAAAATCTCAAAATAGCATTAGTTATTGCCTGGTCTGAGTTAATATTTTACTCTTTGAATCAGCTTAAAATATATGTCAAAACATACAAGTAAAAATGATTCTTTATTCTAAGAACATGTACCAATGTTTTCCTAAGGTATTTGATAAAGAACTTAGTTTAACATGTCAACATATAATAATAATTTGTTCCTTATGCCTGTACCAAAATAAAAGTGGGTGGTGGGGGTTTTTTTTGGTTTGTTTTTTGTTTTTTTAAAGATTTAAGACACTAATAGATTTAAGGGGTCTTAACTGAATGGAAGCTTTTCTTGTTGTACCTTTACAGAAACTACACAGATAGAAGATCCAAGAAAGCAATGGCGACAAGAACAAGAGAAAATGTTAAAAGATTATCTTACTGTAGCTCAAGATGCACTTAGCACTAAGAAAGAACTTTTCCATGTGAAAGAACAGAGGCTGGCTCTTGCCTTGGGTGAATACGTACAGCTGAATGATGTTTACAAGGAAAAATCAAGCTCTTATACAAGTCGTATGTATCAAAGACATATGTATGATATGTGAAATATACTATCCCTCTCTTTTCATATTTTTTATCTTGCATTACTCGATTCCAAAGATCTGGGTGATCTTCAAGAAACAATTGTGGCCAGCCCTAGTTAAACTATCCCAGTCCTGGGAGCTGCAGCAACTGATTCTGGAAGGGTAAATCAGAGGGTTCTCATTTACTAACCAGTTCAGTTTTACAGAGAATTTGAACATTTCTTTATCTGTATCAAACACATACAGGTAGTCCTCCAATTACAACTACAATTGGGCCCATAATATTAGTCACTGAGCAAACTGGTCATTAAGTGAGATGCTACATGACTGTTTTACTCAATGACTGTATTCCCTGCTTTTCTAGTTGCAGTTGTTAAGTGAAGTGCCTAGGCCTCCCACCACACCCAGGAAGTCTTCCTTTCTCTTCCCAATGTTCTCTGCTCCATTGGGAAAAACAGTCACAAGAATTATGGCATTCACTAGTGTTTTCACCAGATTTGAGGCCCATTCCTCGAGTACACCAAGGGATTTTACCTCCACAGTAAAGCAAGAAGGAGAAATCCTTTGGTACGCTGGAAGAATGGACCCCAAATCTGGCAAAACTGCCAGCAAATGCCACTATTCTGAAAGGCTCAGAATGCTGGTGTTAGCAGCATTTTTCCATCTAAAAGGACAGAAATCTGTTTATTGATTTATTATTTGTAAAATTTATTGGCTGCCCATCTTACTTCAAGGTAACTCTGGACAGCTTACAATCATAAAAAATAATTATAAAAACTAAAAATATAAATAAGTTACTACAAAAAAATCAAACACTGCAGCGCAATTAAAAGATGTGGAGGATGGAAGCAGGATGGTGGGGAGGGGGGATCTGATGTTAATTAATGACATCCAGTGTGATGCTCACCATTGGAGCCCAAGCTAACTGGCAGAGTCAGGTCTTTAGGCTCTTACAATTGGACACGATCTCACTCCGGAAGGCAAGATGTCCCAAAGGGCAGGTGCAATGACAGAGAAGGCCTTTCTTTCGACCCCACCAGCCAGAATAATTGGGCCGAAGGGGCTCACAGCATGCCTCCTCTGCCAGCACAGGTGGAATAGGCCAACCCCAGTGGAATGAGATGGTCCCTCAAGTAGCCTGGTCCCATACCATGAAGGGCTTTAAAGATGATTAACAACATCTTGAATTGCATCCAGAAGCAGACCAGGAGCCAATACAGCTCGCAGAGCAGTGGTGTTATATGGAGCATTCTTGGGGCTTCACAACTGCCCACACTGCTGCATTCTCACTTCTGAATACTCTTCAAGAGTATCCTCATATAGAGCGCATTGCAATAGTCCAACCGTGAGATTATTAGAGTCTAATGACTAAGGGCAGGGAATCCTGATCCAGGAAAAACTGCAACTTCTCTTTACAGAAATGCTGGTAGTCACTTGAGTTTTCTCCTCTGGATGGGCAAAATGTTGTCATTTGCTAGCATTTTTCCCTGCATGGAGGAGAGGGGAAATCCCTTCGCTCATTGGGGGAACAGGTCTCAAATCCAACATTTCCTCCGCTTCCCTATTTACTTTTGGGGAAAACCGGAAGAGAAGATTGCAAATGGTGATCACGTGACTGCAAGGACACTTGGCAACCAGCTGTAAACGAAAGCAGATTGCCAAGCACACAAAATGTGGTCATGTGATGGAAGGGGGTGCCTGGCACAAGGTTTTACAATAGCTAGAAGTGCTTTATGGACCATAAAGCACCTGTTCTAAGATTATCGTGAATGGGAATGGTCATTAAACACCAGTTGTAAATTGAGGATTACCTGTACAAACAATTATTTCACCATGTAGGTGAAAGTTTGGAAGCATCCAGATCTGAGATCAGATATTGGGGCAGAAGTAATGCTGATTAAAAAAGTTGGTCTTGGCCAGCTCCAGAAATCTATTCTGAGACTGCAAACTAATGTAATGTCAAAAGTCTACAATTTTATTAATCTTTGATTGGAGAAACAGATATCCAGTGCAGGCCAGATTCAGGGTTATAGTGAATTAACAGGAGACATTATACAGTTGCAAGCACAGTTGGGACTGGAGTTTCTTTCACAAAGTGATACAGTTGTAAAGCAAGATGTCACATTACCACAATGATTTATGATGGCAATCCCTGTTGCAAGGCAGGGTACAAGAGAGAGGCAGGTGGGGTACTGTAGTACCCCTACAATTGTAAGTATGGGCAGGCTGCCCAGTGCCTGAATTTTGATCATGTGGCTACAAGCACAGTACAACAGATGTAACTTGGGCACAGGTCCTAAGTCCATTTTCTCAGCACTTTTATAACATTGAACAATCATTGATCATATGGTTGTAAGTCGAGGACTACTTGTATACAAAGGTTTACTAAGGAAGTCTCCCAGACAGCCTTATACTATAAACGCTAAAGTATAGACTCTGTTGGTTTAATATATTGAATTAGTGGACATTGCGGGGCGTTATAGAGACCCTCAGCCAAATCTGATTCTCTGGCATAACACTCTGGCTGTGATCCTTAAATGAGAATCTTCCAAATTCTTATCAGTCAGAATACATGTTGAAAGTGCCCAAGCTAAAGGATCTTTAAGGGCAAATCTATCGTAGCTACTCTGGGTCTTCTTAAAAGGAGAAAAGCCCGTGCAATTCAGTTTGCTATGGCCATGAATGCAAACACCTTAGCTAGAACATGTATAAGCATGTGGGAAAATGCCAGGTGGCAGTGACTGTCAAAGCTGTACATTTAGGTACGGTACTTATCTAGTTTACCCAGAAAGTCTTCAGTATTGTTGCACATTTTTCCAGAAGAATTCCAGTATACCATATGATAAGTGGGAGCCCAGCACTTCTGACTTTATCATACATGTTATCACACTTCATATGACAAGGACAGCTACTGTAGAGTGGGACAGTAACTTACCTTTTTCTCCTTGAAAAAAATGAATGGGATCAGGAGGGTGGATTTTGGTTCTTTGTGCCTAAGTTCACTCAAGTTCATGAATATAGTGAAGATTTAGAATCATATGTAAGTTAATCCTGATTTAGCACCATAATTCTAAACAAATGTCCATTTCTGTGCTATAAATATCTCTTGTACTCGCAGAAGTAATTATTTGTTCTGGTATGCTGAATTATTCTGTTAATGTCTTCCCATGAACAAGCACACATTCTGAAAATGAAGTTGGATGAAATGCATCAATGAGGACTTTGTCTTTTATTCTGTGGTTTGGATTACCTGACTCATTTGACTCTGGTATACTTTTCTGCCCAGTACTTTGGGCTGTACATTGATTTAGGAGTGTTTCAGTCCACCAACTAAATCTAAATCAATTTGGCTGAATCCACAAGTTGAGATAGCATCTAATAGTTAGAGCCTTACCTCTGTCCTCAGTATACTGACAAAAACCCGTCAATACTTCCATGTGTCCTTATAGTACAAGATAGGAAATAAAACAGTTTCAGGCTGTCATGTTTGATAGTTACTTGAGCAGACTGAGAAAAGTCAAAGCAAATCTCTCAGCAAAGAGACTGGCAGGAGACTGATTCTTAGAACAGTATGTTTTATGGCTGTCTGAATAACAAACAATAAAGGAGCATTTTCTATGTGATATTCTGAAATTTTATATTGAATAGGCAAGTGTGATTAGACACATAAGGAATTTGTCTTCAGTGCATAAGCTCTCAGTGTACATTTAACAATAGTGATAGATCATTATCATAGTCATTGTAAAAATACATTCATCATAAAACATTAGATACAACACTTAGTGATAGTCATGGATATTAAATAAGCAATCAACATAAATAATACTAGGATACTAATTGAACAATTTAAATTGTGAGATACAAGCAACAAGTTATAGTCATAAGAAGATAAGGTGATAGGTAATAGGAAAGATGAGAATAATGATGGCAATACTGCCTTTCTTGATAGCTTTAATGGTGCAGTGCTGAATATAGGGGTAAGATTGCGTGATGTCCCCTTGACATTTGTAAGCAAATGTATAAAAATGCTGTAATTATATTGGGAGATCTGCCATTGGGATGCGAATAAGGGTCCTTTTATATGAAAGCAGTGATGTATTGTTGGGTGAGAATGACTGTGATGGTGGTATGGAGTACTTGCATAGATTACCAGGCATCTGGAACTGAAATGTTATGAAATATCAAGGTAGTTAATGGTCAAAGTGGCCAGGAAAAATAATATGAATAATTGCAAGTCATAGCATAAGTGAAGAAAAACTAGACCAAATAGATGTATTTGTGTATTTAATGGAACTATGGGTGAAAAAAATTCAAGACATGCAAATGCTAGTAGAAAAGTAGTAAGTAGCATGTAAGTACATTGCAAGGATTGAGTGTTGATCAAAAAAGTGAAAAAGGCTACAAATAAGAGCATGCTTCTGTTGGCTTGGTTACAGGTAGAGTTGGTAATATCACAGGAACTTAGAAGTTCAATGCAGCAGGATTGAGGTGTTTAAGAAGTTTGTCTGTAGTCAGACAAGAAGAGATCAGGCAATGAATGAATGGATCACGCAACAAATGTGGATTGAATACAAAGTGTACGATCTGAAGAAAAGTTTCTTGAAGCACTTTGTTTATATAGCATAGAATAGAATATTCTTTATTGGCCAAGTGTGATTAGTCACACAAGGAATTTGTCTCTGGTGCATAAGCTCTTAGTATACATACAAGCAACAAAGATATAAATCATGCTCATAAAATACAATCATAAATCATAAGATACAACCAGCAAAGTGATAGTCATAAGATACCAATAGCACTAGCTAAGAGGGAAGCTGAGAAGAAGAATAGTACATGGTTAAATATCTTTAGGCATTAGACAGTGTTCCGGAAATTATGAGTTTAGCAGAGGGATGGCATGGGGGGAAAACTGTCTTTGTGCCTACTAGGCAGGATTGAATTAGGATTGAATCGCACTATAAATATATGAAGGAAGAATGAATAGATTGAGAGGAAGGGGAAGACCAAAGAAGTTATATTTGATGAGATCCTCCAAGATAGAGGAGGATTTGAAAGAACAAAAACCAGTGTATGAAGTAACATATGGATGGTGTAGAAACATGGGGGAGGGGAGGAATAGGGGGATTGGCAGGATAAAAGGAAGGGAGAAATATACTGAATTATGCTTGTTTTAACTAGTTTAGCTGTGTTTATTTTTATTATATCTTACATTTCTTTAGTTTACTATTTCTTCTTTGTTGTATATGCTTTGTTTAATATTGCTTGCCCCCTAAGGCAATAGCATGATGCATGTGTATGTATGTATGTATGTATGTATGTATGTATGTATGTATGTATGTATGTATGTTTGCTATATGAACATAGTGATAATATCATGATTCTGGAAGGCAGATGAGTGTTGTTCCAGAAACAATAGCTTTATTAATACCTGCCGGAATTCCAGAGCAACCGATAGACTCTCCTTACTGCTACAAAAATAATACAGCAGCATCTTTTACATATCAGACAGACTGTGCAGTGCTGGATAGCAGTAACAATTTTAGGTTTGGTTTGGTTTTTAGTGCTGGGGTGAGGAAGTGAAATTTTTCCAATCCTCTTCCAACCTTAATTCCGCTGTGGGAGGAAGGAGTCCTAAAGTAATTACCACATAATCACTGTAATATAAACAAGCAGAAGCTCCAGTTGTGATGAAGATGCAGAAATAGAAATCTTGCTTAAAAGACATAGACCAGATCTAACAGTGTTTTTTGCATACAAAAAGAAGAAGAATATGTTAGTGTTCCCATAGATAGTTTGAAAGTATAACATCTGAATTAAAACCATGTATTGATGGATATTATTTGGGCATTTTCTAGTGTGTAATCCTTAAACTAAACAATGCCCAGATTAAAATAAATTCTCCTTGTTTGAATTTTGCAATGTTCAGTGATGAATGTCACTTTAAGGATCAGCAAGGATTGGATCATTATTTATTTATTTATCACATTTTTAAGCCATCCATCTCCCTCAGAGTCTCTCCCTCATCTGTCTTTTCATATCAATAGGAAACGAGCATTATTTTCTCAGAACAGATAATGCAGTTATAATAATATTCAGTTATTACTCGTTTGGGGAGCTGGAAAAATTGGACAGCAGTAAAATTATTTCAATAATAACGATGCTAATAATGAAGGTCGTGATGATCTGATTCAAATTTGATCAACGCCTCTCCACAGAATTAGGCATATTTTTCAAAGCTATTCCTGCCTTTGCTCTTTCAGTGAGAACTTAGCATCAAATCGAATCATTCATGACATGGAATTACAAAAACAAATCCCTCATTTAGTGATTTTCAGGTCTTTTGGTATCATCCAGATTCATATAAATTTTTTCTTCATTATTAAACAATAATGTAATGGTTGGATACATGCTTAATGATGGGGATAATACTAAAGAAATAAGGCTTAAATCCTTATTTCTTATGTCTACATGTACAAGGATAACCACCACTTCAATGAAAGATGATTCGGAGATTTTTGTACTCCAGCCATTTTAAGCAGAGCTTAAGACACATTTGTATTGAGGGAGGGGAGGCAGTCAGGGGAAGAACTAGTTTTGTTCTTTAGTTCTCACCAACTAGTTGGGGGGGAACGGACGGACCCATCTTTTAATTCCCCCCCCCAAGATGATAGAATCTGTGTTTGTCTGAGAGAGTACACACAATGGCTATTCTTTCCCTACACACAATTCTCCAAAGCAATGCTGAATCCAAATATGGGACGTTATGCATGATACACCATAGAGGTCAGGCACATGTTGCTGAAGCTATGATGCTAGCAAGGTTGAAGATACTCTGATGTTCTCTGAGGGTAAAGTTTTGGTCTCTGGAAATTTCTGTCTCATAGTTGCTCTTCCACATCTCCTCTTTCCTCTTCTTATGCTCTTTCTGTTTTCCATGATATGTGTTCTCTTCATTATTTTTCATGTCTTAGTAACAGTAGCTTTTTCTTCTTCTTTTCTTTCCTGTATCTTTTACTTATGTAGTAAATGGTTAAGCTATTAGACTAGGGTAGGTAATCCCAGGTTAGAGTTCCTGTTCAACTCGCTGATAGCATTTAGCAATAGCACTAATATACCACTTTACAGTGCTTTACAGCCCTCTCTAAGCAGGTTACAGAATCAGCATATTGCCCCCAATAATCTGGATCCTCATTTTACTCACCTCGGAAAAATGGAAGGCTGAGTCAACCTTGAGTCTGGTGAGATTTGAATTGTCAAATTGCAGGCAGCTGGCAGTCAGCAGAAGTAGCCTGCAGTACTGCACTCTAACCACATTGCCACCATGGCTCATGATACTGTGCTAATCGATGTGTCGTAAACTATCTCAGGCGCTGTTGTTATAGGCATAAAATAAAGGAAAACTTGTCACATGCATTCCTTGAGCTCACAGAAGGAAGAGAACTATTTATGTGGTAATCCTCATTTCTTCAGGAGAAGGAGCACTATATGGGGCTGGGTTTGAGGTCCTCTGAGCTGCATCCAGTGGTCTGACCAAACACACCGATAGGAACTAGAAGAGGAAGAGGCATTCACTTTTGCTTATAGCACAAGAATGGGAAGAAAATTTACTCTGCTTTTTGGAGCAAACTGTTCTTGATTGTACCACCCAGAATATGTATGTAAAATGGGACAAAATGTGCAGTTCAGACTACATCATCTCAAAAGGCATAAGAATTTTTGAAGCCCAGCTTACTTACTTTCATTAACTGAAAGCACAAATAAAATATTTGTGTCCTACTTGCATTTTTTAAAAAAACAACAAAATTTTAAGATTGAATTAGTGGTTTGAATACAGTCCATACACGTGATTTATTTAAACACCAAGTAGAGATGCAATTTCATTTTTCCAAGCAATTTGACTCTTGCAAGTGGTCAGATGATGTCACTTAGTGCAGTGTTTTTTAACCTCAGCAACTTTAAGATGTGTGGATTTCAACTCCCAGAATTCCCAAGTCAGCATGCTTGACCTAGAAGCTTGCAGTTGTGATAAATTTTGGGTTGTGCTCTTTCCAATGAATAAATGTATGGAAATTGTATCAAGGGAGAAGTTGTCATGTCTTAACAGGGTATAAGCAATTACCCTCAAGCCTACTTTAAAAGATTGGTCTGGTGCTTGCCTATCTGCCTCTCAGCTGTTATTCCACTGACAAATATTGGTTTGATTAAAGAATCTTGACTTGCCAACATTTTGAAGGAAATAGAGATTTGCCATCATACCTGACTAGGAGTAATTTCAGGTGTGACTTTGAGGGAGCAGATTAAGGTAGTTCCTGGTCATCAATCAGCAGTGATTGATTAGCGGTTCTTTCTGCTCTGAACATGAATACACTAAGAGCCACGGTTGTGCAGTGGTTAGAGTGCAGTACTGCAGGCTACTTTTGCTGACTGCTGGCTGCCTGTGATTTGGCAGTTCAAACCCCACCAGGCTCAAGGCTGACTCAGCCTTCCATCCTTCCGAGGTGGGTAAAAGGAGGACCCAAAATTGTTGGAGACAATATGCTGACTCTGTAAACAGCTTAGAGAGGGCTGTAAAGCACTGTGAAGCGGTATATAAGTCTAAGTGCTATTG